>PVLD010009424.1:0-59234 GCA_004027595.1 Dinomys branickii | reverse complement strand
GAGACCGGTCACGTCCCTGTCCTCACCGCCTGGGGTACATCCAGTCACCTTGGTCTGCTGTCAGCAGAGTACCATTCAGGGAGCTTAACAGGACCCCTTTGTCTCCCGTGTGTCGCCTTGGTGATCACGTGTACCAGCCCCTCCTGCTTCCCCAGCGGTGTTGGACCTGGCAGGGTCCCCGCATGGGGCTCTGGAGCAGAGCCACCACCAGCTGCACAGGTGCCATCGAATGAAGTCTCCAGCTGCTAGGGCAGCAGCTGCTTAGGAGCACAGGGTGTGTCTCCTCGGCCCTCGCAGGGCTGTGGGGCGCTGTGCTGGGACGGCTTCTCACGGTGTCAGGGAAGTGAGGACGGTGCCCCGAGGGGTGCGGGCACAGGGCTCTTCCAAGTGTGGAGGCGTGCAGGGGCGGAAGGCGACGGGCTGCCCCACGGGCCGCTGGCTGGGACGCCCCGGGTGGGAGCAGAACTAGTGTCCAGAGAAGACGGTCAGAGGCCTGAGGGTGGACATGGACATAAAAATCGGGCTGCCGTCTGTCAGGAGTCCAGTCCTGGCCGTTTGGGGCCGACCACCGCAGAAACTGCTCTCTGCAAGGCCCTGCCACTGCGGTTAGGGTGGCTCTGCAGTTCCTCAGGGCCTGTGTGTGGCCTGCTTGTGTGGTCAGTGTCTCCAAGTACACCAGAGACACACAGTTCTGAGTCTGTGACTGGACGGACTTACGAGATTAAGGGCTGATATTTTTTAGTGAGCTTTTTTTTATTGGTACTGGGAATCAAACTCAGGATCCTGTACTTGATAGACAGGTGCTCATGCTGCTGAGCTATATCGCCGGCCCTTGCTTGTTTTTTGAGACAGGATCTCTTTACGCAGTTCAGGCTGGACTTGATTCCACTATGTAGCCAGGCCGGACTAGCTCTGATCCTCCTGCCTCAGCCTCTGGAGTGCTGGGATTAGAGGTGTGCACCACCACACCCGGCTCTTAGAAGACTATTTTTAAACAAAATGCCCCAAGTTTCCCCAGCTGTGTAGATCTGCTGCCGGAAAGCGCTTGGAGAGAGAAGGCAACAGCTGCTTCTATTTACAGCCCGCCCCTCCCCCCAGCTGCCCGGAAGGCTGGTTTCATGTCCTGCAAAGCTGTCTCCTGCTGGTGGCCTGGAGCAGGGGGCAGGAAGGTGCCTGGCAGGCCCTCCCTCCCCAGTGCCCATGGGCAGGTCAGGGCCCAGAGGGAAGTGGCCGGCCCCTGCCCAGGAGTCGGTAGTGTCCTTTCCTGAGGCCGGGTCGTGGCCACCTTGCCTGGCGTTGACTCCTGCCTCGGACTTTCAGGGACCTCAACTGATGGAAAAGTCACAGGGACTAAAGGCAGCCGAGAGGACGGGTGGGACAGGTGGGACACGGAGCCACAGGCCTGAAGCTCCCCGAGAGGGTGCAGGGAGGGCGATGGGACCTGAGCGCGTGCCATCCAATGCCCTCTCCTCCTCGTCTCCTCTGAGACTCCCTCCCTCAGCACCTGGCCACTCAGAGTGCTCTTTTTAACCTTTTTATTTTAAAAAAGTCACTGTCTTTGATAAAAATGGCCAGTAGTACATAAATGTTTCCCCCAATCATTTTGTGCCCCAGTCATTTTAAGTTGGGGCCCTGGTGAGTAGGACTCCGAAGACTTAGTGTTTATTGTGACACACATGGGCCTTCTCCTGCATAAGCTGAGACAGTATAATAAAACCAGGAAAATGGCACAGTCCCTTCATGCACTATGGGCTCAGAAACACAGCCATGATCTCCTACAAGGTGCGAACAAAACCTATAGCAAATGTTTGGTTAAAAAGAAACATTACAGTAAAAAGCACATTGCAACGAGCCCCCGAAAATCCTCCCCTCACTCTGAGCATACTTATCCCATCGTCCTGGCCACTTCCCACAGCAGCTCTGGAGCCCTCTCTTCCGAGGGTCTTTAGCTGCGCTGTCCTGGCTGCTTTGGTGACCTGAATGTATTCAAAATGTTTCCCTTTCAGGGTGGTTTTGACCTTGGGAAAGAGCCAGAAGTCACATGGTGCCAGATCTGGTGAATCAGAGGTTACTAAAAGAGTTTTTTTGTTTGTTTGTTTTGGAGACAAGGTCTTGCTGTGTAGTCAAGCTGGTCTCAAACTCATGGCAATCCTCCTGCCTCAGCCTCCCAAGTGCTGGGATTACAGGCATGCACCACCATGCCTGGCCCCACTAAAAGAATTTCTGAAGTTAAGCAATTGAGTCATAATGTTCTTTTGAGCTGTGTATCTAACCTTGATGCAGTTTGGCTGGACTCCTAACCAGGCAAGGTGAGGGTGTGAGTTCTCTGACACTGCCATCTAAGCTTCCCCGATTTCCAAGCTTACTTAGGGTTCTGACTCTTGAGCTGGGCCTGTGCATCCCATTCCACAGCATAAAGTGACTGACACCATGTTTATCCTCGCCCTGCGGTTCCTTCCTGCTGCAGACTTCAGCTGCAGGTGCCTTTAAAAATAATCACATACCCATCCCATACTTCGTAAAGGCTTGGATCTGTCAGGTTTTTGACTCTTCAGCCTTTGGACATTTTCCTGTGGCTTCACCCCCGAACATGCCTGGCTGGGAAGGGGCACTTCTGGTTGCCCAGCTTCCCCTTGGAGCTTTGTGAACTGCTTTATCATTTGTTGGCATATTTGTGAGAGAATTTACTCCATTTCTGGGGGGAAAGACTGTCTGTGTGCTTTGTTTCTCACACCTTATTCAAGGTATGATCCAAACCTTGAAGCTCACACTTGTGAGGCTAGCACTCAGGAGGCTGAGGCAGGAGGATCATGGTGAGTTTGAGGCCAGCCTGAATTAAAAAAAAAAGACCTTGTCTCAAAAAAAAAAGATACATTGCCATTAATCTCTCAAAATTCTCCCTGTCATTTCAATCACACATGTCCCATCGTTCTTGCCACTTTTGCTGTGAAAGTTTTACAGTTCTCCAGGCATATGTGCTAGACATGGGTCCCCACCGAGGGACAAGTGGCACGTTTCTTTCCTGCTCTCCTTGCTCTGCGGGGTGGTTTGTTTGCTGTGCAAGCCTGCTTGTCAGCTCTTGGCCTTACTTGCTGAGCTGGTGGAGTCCTACTCAACAAGTCATGGCCTGAGCATTTCCCGTTTCCCTCTAGCAGTTTCAGGTCTTACATCCGGGCCGTGGACCCATGTCCAGTGGGATTTCTTCAGGGTGAGGCGGAGGGATTGCGTTTCAGTCTCCTGCAGGTGGGCGTCCAGTTCTGCAGCTCCATCTTCTCTGCAGAGTGTGCTTCTGGCTCCTCTGTCAGGAGTCAGGTGGCCATGAGTGTGTGGGTCATCTCTGGCCCTCTGTTCTGTGCCCCTGGCCCATGGTCTGTTTTCATGTGGGCGCCGTCTGTCTCCATGACCCGACCTGAGCTAGTCCCCAGCCCTTTAGGCTCTTTTCTCTTTGCCTTTGAGATTGGGTCTCCTTAAGTTGCCCAGGCTGGTTTCACATTTTGATTCTCTTGCCTCAGCCTCCCAAGAAGCTGGGGCTGCTGGTGTGCGCACCACAGCCCGCTCACTAGAGTGTATCTTGGAATCAGGTACACAATGCCTTGCTCAGTTTATAAAGGATGGCTTTATAAAAGACACCTGTTCAGGGTCTCTTGTGCTCTGCAGGAATTCTGAGCCTTTTTTTTTTTTTTTTTTTTTTGTTCTGTGAAGAATCCCCTCAGTACTTTGCTTTGACTCAGTGGAGTGCTCTTGCTATTTGAACAGTATAAACATCTCCCATCTATGAACATGGCACATCATTCCATCTTTCCACCTGCTAGCATCTTCCTCAGTTTATTTCTCAGTGCTTTATAATTTTCAATCTAAAGACCTCTCACCTCCTTGGTTAGTTTATACCTCAGTTTCTGGGTTTGTTTTTGTTTTTGAGGCAGAATCTCACTGTGTGGCTAAGCCTCGCTTGAATTTGCTCATGTAGCCCAGGCTGGCCTTGAACTCATAGAGATCCTTCTGCCTCAGCCTCTCGATGCTTGGATAACAGGCATGTACCCCCATGCCTGGCTATACCTAGGTTTCTTGTTGCTGCTGGTGGTGTTTTGAGGTCACGCTGGTACCCGGTATCCACTGTCCCCCAGCTTCAGTGGTGTGGTGAGTGGGACGGTGCTGTCTTCCTGAATGGTAGGGTCTTCCCGATTTTCTCTCTGTGAATTCAGGAGGCTGGATGGAGAGGAATGCCATAGATTTCTGTGTTGATTTTGTACCCTGCTGCTTTACTAATTTCTTTTAATCAGTCCTGAGACTTTTGGTGGTTTTCTAATCATGAACTAATCTCATTTGCAAATAGAGACAGTTTGCCTTTCTCCTTTCCCATCTGTACCCCGTGTGTTATGTTTACTTGTTTATTTGCATATATGGAAACCATCTTTGGTCCTTGGAATAAAACTAACTCAATCTTGGTATGTGATCTTTTTATTGTGATGTTGAATTCAATGCACAAGTTTTGGAGATGGTTTCGTTTTGTTTTGAGATAGAATCTACGTAGTTACAGTGCCCTTGAACTCAATATGAGGCCCAGGCTGGCCTTGAACTTGCTGCAATCCTCCTGCCTCAGCCTCCCAAGTGCTGGGATTACAGACCTACATGACCATGCCCTGCTAATATGCAAATATTTTTTTGAGAATTTTTGCATCTATGTTCATCAAAGATTTCGCCCTGTAGATTTGTCTTTCCCCCTTTCTGTCTTCCTTCCTTCCCTCTTTCCTTCCTTCCCTCCTTCTGTCTTTTGGTTATGTCCTTATCTGTTTTTTTTTGTTTTGGTACCAGGAATCAAACTCAGGACCTTGTGCTTACCAGACAGACGCTTATGCCACTGAGCTATATCCCCAGCCCTTCTTACCTGGTTTGGATAGCAGCTAATATTGGCTTTGTTGAATGAGTTTGCAAGAGCACTTTCTTTTCTATTTTATGACATGGTTTAAATGGTGCTCTTTCCTTTTTATTTTAAAGAGAAAAAAGTAACAATAAAACAGAGTTTCAAAACAGGGTAGTAGGGGAGTTACAATAATTAATACATTGTGCATTGTAGTCTTCCTAGTAGTTATTCAGAGTGCAAGCTATAGGCATGATATCTTGTCCAAACAGTATTAGCACAAACCTTTCTTTTCAATCATCTAAGAGAAACTAGCTGTGTAAACACCTTAACCATCTTGTGTGTGTATATATTTTTTTCCTTCCCTCTTCCCTCCACCATAGCATGTCCTTTAACCGTCACATCAGCCACTAAGCCATGTGGTTCTGGGTTGTGCTTCATTGGGAAACTTTATTACTGCTTCCAGTTCCTTGCCTGATATCGTTCTTTTTAGGTTTTTTGCTTTCTAAAAATATATATTCTGTTGGCTGAAGTAGGTTAGCTTTGTTGTTGCCGTTGTTGCTGCTCTGAGACAGGGTCTTGCTCCGCAGCCTGGGCTGCCCTTGAGCTCAGAGTGAGCCTTGTGCTTCAGCCTCCCGAGTGCTAGGATTGGGGGTGTGCGCCACCACGCCCGGCTCTAGTACTTAACTTTTATTTATTTATTTATTTATTATTATTATTTTTTTTAGTACTTAACTTTTAAAGATGGTTTGATTTTACCTCTCATCACCTCTTCATTACCAGCTTTAACTTCTCTGCATCAAAGGTTTCACCCCAGAATGAACACAAAATGCTCCCCGCATCCCCGGCCACAATGCGTGTCAGCTTGGAGGCCCTTCCATGTGAAGCATCACTGGGGCACCCCTCTGCTTTCCCCAGGGACGTCGGCTGGGCACTGGGCTGTGCCACCCTCCACCACGGCCCTCAGGAAGAGTTATGTCACTACTCATTTTAGCCTCTGGTAGGGGTCACTGTCTCAGTGCAGGTCTGTTAGGAGGATGGTCTGTTTGTTGCTGGACGTGTTTGCTCCCCTGACTCACTGCTGGCAGAACAGACTGATCCACACGACAGCTATCTCGCCAACCCTGTCCGTGCAGAAGGATGAAGCCCACGTTCCTGCTGGGCGAGGCTGGGCATGGCCTGCAGGAGGGGGTGCTGCTCCTCTGGACCTTTCCTGAGTGGGGACAGGCACCCTCCCTGACCCAAACTCCGCTTGCCCTGGTCTGGGCAAATGTTGAGGCCCAGCTGTCCCCAGCCTCCTCTGAGCCAGTGTCCTGGAATCCAGTGTCTTCTTTCCAGCTGGCAGGAATATCCTGCCACCTGTCATCTTTATTTTGAAACCTTGGCCCGCCATGCAGAGGCCTGCGCCCTGAGCCACCCGGGTGGTGGCTGGAAGATCCCCTGCTGGCCCAGGGCCTGGGCCACATGCTGGTGGGGAGCGGCAGCTGCCCAGGTTGAGAGAGCGGCTCCTACCCAGGCCTGGACCAAGCCCAAGGCAGAGGGTGGCTGGAGATTCGCACTGACTGCCAGTCGCTGTGGGCAGGAGCGCCGGGCCCAGAGCAGTCACCCTTGCCCACCCCGAGCAGCAGGGCCTTGAAGGGAGGGGACTGAGGTGAGTTTCTGATGGATGGAGCCATGGGACCTCACACAGGAATGATCCCCAAGGACGCCTGCCCACGCCCACCCTGGCTGACCCTGCTCATGAGTCCCCCTCGTGCCCTGGCGCCACTGACTCAGAATGTCCATCCATCCACATCATTCCACCTTCAGAGCCTGCCTGCCCCGTGACGGTGCCCAGTGTCCACCGTGGCACTGAGTCCCCGCTGCACTGCAGTTCCACCGGAGTGTCATCGTCTGAGACCCTCTGCGATGATTACTGAGGTGGTGTCAGCCACAGACATTTCTCGGGGTGCCCACCAGGGTCCATGGCTGAGGGTGACCCAGTAAGAGAGAGAGTGGGTCGTCACCCACCAGTCAGTCACCTGGGGCCACACAGAGGACAGGCCTTGCTCTGCCCTTGGCTCCACCGGGAACCAGCTCCCTTGGGCCGTGGCTCCCCTGTGTCCTACTGATTGTGTCTCGGATTTTCACTGTTAGCTGGGAAGCACAGGGCTGTGACCTAGCAGCAGTAAGGGAGGTGGGTGGCAGGCACTCAAGGGCCGGGGCAGTGGATTACCGGACGGTGGGAGGTGGGCACAGCACTCCTGCACTGCTGGGGGCCTCGCTTTTTCAGGGTGAGCCAAGAGTCTGTATTCGATACGAATGAGCCCTGGTTTTAGCCATGACAACACAGGCGAGACATTAGCAGCCCCTTTGAGCTCACATGGGAGGTTTTGGCCCCCACGGTAGCCCTGGTCTGTAGCCGCTTTTCAGAGCAAGGCCAGCAGGGTTGTGTCTGCCAGCCCACAGCTCTCCCAGGCACACACAGCCTGGGGAGTACGGTGTCTGCCCAATCCAGGCCTTAAAACTCATCAATGGCCTTCAGCCTCTGAGAATCCCAGAGCTGGATGTGGTGGCTCACACCCATCATCCCAGCACTTAGGAGGCTGAGGCAGGAAGATCACCACGAGTTTAAGGCCAGCCAGTGAGACCCTATCTCAGAAAAAAAAAAGCCTGGTGTAGAACTGCCCCATCTTGCAGACAGAGCTGCAGTCATGTTGGATAAGGCCCAGCATGCTCCAGGCCAACCCACCCCACTGGTCATACCTGCAGTTATTTGTGTTTTTAGCGAAACCTATGATGCTGGCTCCAGGTGCCTGTAGACAGGCTCTCCTCTCGCCAGTGCAAGGAGAGGTGGCCAGCACAAGGCCGTGAACAGCTGTGCTCCTCTCAGGGAGCGAAGGTGCCCCTCAGGCCCACAGGCTCCTCCCAGCTTGCCTTGGGCAAGCTCTTCGTCTGTCTGGGGCCCAGGGAGGTGAAATCAGAAAGGGAGTTCGGAGAGCCGGGACAGCCACTGCGCCCATGACATGGATAAGCTGTGCGCCTGGTCCAGGAGGCCCTGGGCAGCAGCATCAGTGCGCACTTGGCTCAGGCGGTCGGGCCTGGCTGGGACCCAGGGCCGGTGCGAGGCCACTCCCAAGATGCTGGAGAAGGCCCCTGGGGCCACGCTGGCCGTGCACCAGGCAGGTGGACGGGGGACGCCCGCTTCCAGCAGTGGAGGAGCAGGACAGCTGGGAGGACACGGGGCTGGCCTGCACACCCACTCAGCCCCCAGCGAGCCCCTGCTCCAGCAGTTCTCACCCTGCCTGGGAGTGTGCATGCACGTGTGTGTGCGTGCATGTGCGCGTTCATGTGTGTGAATATGTGTTCTTCCCATCTTTTGTCTTAAGGCCATCAAAAAGTTGCTTCCCCACCTCTTCACACACCCACTGACTGCCCGGCCTTCCTGGGTACAGCCGCACCTTGGGTGTAACCGGCAGCATAGTCCGCCCTCATTCTTTGGGCCGAGTGCCCGGCAGCCCTGAGGCCTGGGGATGAGCGCCTGCCAGCGCTGGCCCTGTGTTCTCTACCTGACCTCTCCTGAGGGGCCCACTCTGAAGACCGAACAGGCGTGAGAAGGACACCACAGCCCAGGAGCACGTCTTGTCCCCAGGGCACAGCTGCCTGGTCACCAAGGCGCGGGTTCGAGTCTACTCTGCAGCGGAGAGCATGCTCTGTGGGGGCCGAGGCTTTGACCTCACGGAGACTGGCTTTCTACCAGCGCTTCCCCACTCTCCCTGCCCCGTGCTGGGGAACATTCTGTGTGTCCCTAAAATACTGTGTCCTGCAGCTGCCCGGAGCAGGCTCTAATATGTCCCTGTGTCCTGGGGTCAGCCAGGTCCCTGCTGATCGTGTGTCCACAGCTCTGATGTCTGAGAATTTGAGCCTGCTGGCTTCGTCTGGGAATTTTTTCCTGCTGGCGTCCTGAGTGTGGAATTCTGGTTAAGCTTGTGCCCACTTGGGGTTACTGTGCCTTCACAAGTGGGCTCTCGTCCGGGGAGAGGTCTCTGTCTCTGTCTCGGAGTTGCCTGCACGTAGATGCCCAGGCTTGGGTGTGCCCTTCCCTAGCTGCTCACCCGGAGCCTTCCCACGCCCCCAACACCTGTGTGGACTCGGATCTTACTTTAGAAAAATCGAATCTCACATCTCTGGAGCGTTTGCTCTATGTACATGAAACGCAATTATCTGCAAGTGTGAATTTTGTTAGGTCTTTGCTATTTCATTTTCCCCGTTTTTCCACTCCTGAGCACTCTGTTCCTTACCTCCTTTTGGGGGAACTGGGAGGCAGCATGGTGACCGCTGGCCCCTGTGTCCTCCTCCTCCACCTGTGGATGCCAACCCTGACCCACCTCAGCTGTCCACCTGGCTTCCGTGGACCGTTTCTGGAGTGACCCCTGTGACACTGGCGTTAAGTGTGGCTTTCTCGAGTCCATCTGCAGGGCACAGTGTTCTGTCCCTTGCTAGGGTTCTGAGCTGGGTCACCCCTGGGTTCTGTGGCAACAGATCCATTTTCCCAGCCCATCCCAGGACCACCGCAAAAGCTGCAGAGGCCTCAGGCTGAGCCCGGCCGCCCATGTGCACCCTGCCTAGGTTCTCACAGCGGCTCTGAGGCTCTGGCTGGGCAGGGTCCTGGTCCTGCCCCGCGGTCCCGAGTGAGCTGGGAGGAATGGTACAGCCTCCGTGCCTCAGTGTCCCTGTTTACATGAGAGCAGCTGCAGCCCCGCTGTTGGGGGTGGCACGGCTGGTGTGTGGCTGGGGGACGCCGCCTGCCCTGTCCTGGGCCGCGCACGTGGGCGGCTGTCACTCTTGCGTCTGGTTCTGGGTCCCTGTCTCTGGCTGCCCCCTCCGTCTTTCCCCTCAGCGCCAGCCGAGCCTTGATCCAGGGACAGAGCGGAGGCCTTGGGCTCCATGGCTCACAACCACCCAGGGCCTGCAGAGCCCAGAAGTTCAGGCTGGGGCGCAGACAGCTCGTCCCCTTCCCCGGCTGCGGGACAACCAGACACAGGGCTCAAATCCCTGCGGCATCTTCTGCCGTGGGCCTCCTTCTGGGATGCGCAGATGTAAGAATTCAAAGGCAGCTGGGCGCACAGCTGTAACCCCTGGAAGACTGAGGCAGGAGGATCGGAGTTACAGCCCGGTTTGGGCGACCTCGCGAGCCTGTGTCGAAGTCGAGACTCCAAGAGCAGCGCACGGACATTTACACATTTCCGTAGGCAGCGGCTTTAGTCAGCTCGGTGGAGGGGCGGAGCTCGGTCCCGCGGGGAAGCGCAGTTGCCGCCTCTCCCCGCTGCAGAGGCAGGAGGGCCTCGGCTGGACGGAGGCTGAGGCCCTTGCGCGGGTGCGGCCAGGAAGGCGGGGTTTGGGGAGGTCACAGGGGGGCGTGGGGCGTGCACCGTGCGCGGCGCGCGCCCCCTGCCGGCCACCTGCGTCCACTGCAGGCGCTGAACCCAGGCGCTGTCGCGGGAGCGAGCGGGCGAAGGGACCTGAGGGGTGGCTGGCTTTTCACTCCTCAACTGTAAAAGGGGCTCCTGTGACCCTTCAGGAGGCAACCTCGCCTCTGCCGCTGAGCTGCATCCCCAGCCAGCCATCTTCATTTTAAGTTTGAAACAGGGCCTCACTAAGTCTCTAAACTGCCCAGGCTAAATCGGAGCTTGTGATCTTCCTGCCTCAGCCTGCCAGAGTGCTGGGATTGCAGGTGTGCACCACCCGGCCTCCAGGGAGGAAACCAGGGAGCCACGGTATCCAAAGCCCGCTTCTGGGCTGCGGTATCTCTGCCTGCTATTTGGCGACCAGGCCAGGCCAGTTCCTGCCCCCTCCCTGATTGTGGAGCCACCTGCCACAGGAGAGGTGGGTGACAGGGTTCTCCCCACCCCCGTGCACGCACATGCACACACCCCACCACTGCACATGGCTAAAATGCTAAGTTTTATATGCGTTTCACTACCCTTTATTTATTTGCAATACCAGGGATCAAACTCAGGACCTTGTGCTTGCCGGGCAGGTGTTTATGCCACTGGGCTATATCCCCAGCCCTTTCACTACCATTTAAAAGGATGGTAGTGTGGTGTCACACAGTTGTAATCTCCACACTCTGGGAGGCTGAGGCGGAAGATGGAAAATTCAACCCAGCCAGGGCAATGTATTCACTTAGTGAAACCCCGTCTCAAAATAGAAAGGGTCAGGCTGGGTATGCTGGCGCACACCTGTAATCCCAGCACTCAGGAAGCTGAGGCAGGAGAATCATTGTGAGTTCAAGACCAGCCTGGGCTACAAAGTGAGCTTAAGGCCAGCCTGAACTGCGTAGCAAGACCATGTCTCAAAAAAAAAAAAAAAAAAAAAAAAAAAAAGAAAAGAAAAGAAAAGAAAAGAAAGGGTCAGGGATGCAGCTCAGGATGAAAGCTCTGGGTTCATTGTTCTTTTGGCTTTTTTCATGCCAGGAATTGAACTCATGACCTTGCGCTTGCCAGGCAGGCACTGTGCCACTGAGCTATATCCCTGGGTGAAGCTCTGGATTCAATCTCCAGTATAGAAATTTTAAAAAAGAGTTAAACACTCCAGACATGGTGGTTCCTGTCTGGAATCCAGCACTTGGGAGGCTGAGGAAGGAGGATTACATGGAATTCAAGGCCATCCTGAGCTGCATAACAAGCTCAAGACCAGCCCAAACTACATAATTGAGATTCTGTCCTCAAAAGCAATATCAAAAAAATCAATTTTTTACAGAGGGTTATAAAGTATATAAGTACACCCCCAGCTCGGCGATGTAGCAGCCTCGCCACAGGCCCTCCTCCTCTCCACCCTTTGCACGGTGTGGAGCTCAGCCTCACTGCTTTGCTTTCTGGCCACAGGCCAGTGCCAGCCAGAGTGTGGCTACAGGCTGAGTGTGCTGTCCCAGCCCACCCGCCCAGCACTGGGGAGAAGAGGCCTGGAGTCTGCCTGACCTGACCTGGGGCCCCGCCGCTGGAGTGCACGGGAGAAGTCAGTTCTGTTCCCTGGGTTCCCTGGCCTGCGGGACACTGAAGCAGAAGCAAGAGATAACACAGGGCTTCGTGTGCCAGAGGTGAGGGCTCCCCCTGGGGCGCCGCCAGCTACTTTCCTGAGGCAGCCTGGTTGGCACTGGGGTGAGGTCTACCTGGAAATGTGCCGTCTGTTAAGAAGTCACATGCCAGGCATGGTGGTGCACACCCGTGATGCCAGCACCCTGGGGGGTTGGTTGAGGCAGGAGAGTTGCAAGATCCAATCTACCCCAGGCAATTTAGGGAGACTCTGTTTCAAAATACAAAATTTGGGGCTGGGGGTATAGCTCAGTGGCATAAGCGCTTGCCTGGCAAGTGCAAGGTCCTGAGCTCGATCCCCGGTACCGGAAAAAAAAAAAAAAAAAAAAAAAAAACTCAAAATACAAAATTTAAAAATGGCTGGGGATATAGCTCAGGGCAAAAGCTCTGCGTTCAAGCTGCAGTAACACACACACACACACACACACACACACACACACACACACACGTCAGTGAGTGCTTTGTTGTGGTTTGAGTAGGAAGCCAAATCAACCGCAGGCAGGAACCAGGAACCGCTGCTGGGTCAGGGGGTGAAAGCGTCCCCGCGGAGCCCCTCTCTGGGCGGCTGCGGAGGTTCAGGTCTGTTTGGGGTGGCTGCCGCAGCCTCCTGCACCCCGGCGAGCGGACTCCAGCCCGCAGCCACTGTGAGGGTGTGCCAGGGGGCTCTTGTTCCCTGGCGTCCGGCCAGCAGGCCTCGGGGGCAGCTTTGCCTACCCAGAGCCATGGTGTCCCCGGGCCCCAGGCAGGGAGGGTAGATGAGACAGAGTGTGTCTGCAGGAGGGATCAAGGCTCTGTGTGGCTTTCCAGACAGAACTGCTACAACCCCAGCCGGCGTGGAGGTGCATCCTGTCATCCCAGCACTCGGGAGGCTGACGCAGGAGGACAGGTGTGCGTTCGAGACCAGCATGGCTACATAGTGAGTTCAAGCTCAGCCTGAACTACACAGGGAGACCCTGTCTAGAAAAAGATTACTACAACCCTAGCCCCATTTCCACATCTCGCGCTGCAGGTCAAGGCCGCGAAGTTCGGCTCTCTCCTGCAGTTACCATAGGTTACCTATAGGGGGCAGGCCTCGGGAGTCCTGCTCTTTGATGAGAAATCAAGACCTCAAATTTGGACTCAGTTCTTCAGAAATACTTAGCTAACATCCTCCACTCTCCCAGGACTTCAACACTTTTTCACTTACGTATTTTTGTCTTAGAGCTAAGTTATCTTAATGCTTACAAACTTTAAAGCAAGTAGATGTGTTTTAAGCCAAGGTTTAAGTTTTTGTGGTATGTGTGCATATGTGTGTGAGTTCACAAGTCACAAGTGTGCAGCTGGATGGAGTTCACACAGGTGGCCTGTCATTCACACCCAGGGCACGAACGGCAGCCTCAGTGTGTTTGGAGCAAGGGCGGTGTTTTAGGGGATTCATGGCAATGCCACTGTTGCTATATTTTTCAAATGTAAACACGGACAGTGCCCTCTGATCACCCTGCATGCTCAGGACAAAATCGCCAGCCTCAGAGGCACACACGCAAGTGGTTGGACAGGTGGCTGTGCAGGTTTCAAGAAAGGCTGGGCTGGGTGGCATCCGTAATGTCCTATTTTCACTAACGTTCAATATAATAGATGTAACTTGGGTACAGGCCGTTCTCACGATGAGGGAGAGAGAGCTTTGCCCCGGTTTCCCACCCAGCATAACAACAGCAGGATTCCAGGGAAAAACGGAGGCATAAAAACAGAACTGCAAAGGATCAGAACGAGTGTTTTCAGTGGTGAACTACTGCATATTTTAAGACCATTTTGAACGCAGGAGACCTGGGTTTGTTGTTGTTTTATTATTTGTTTTTGTTTTGGTACAGAAATCGAACTCAGTACCTTGTGCTTGCCAGGTGGGCACTGCGCCACTGGGCTATATCCCTGCCCTCCTTGTTTTTAGTTTTTGAGACAGTGTCTAGCTATGTAGTTCAGGCTGGCCTTGAACTTACTATGTAGTCTAGGCTGGCCTTGGACTCACATCAGTTCTCCTGCCTCAACCTCCCAAGTGCTGGGATGACAGGAGTGTACCACCATATTCAGCTTCTTCTGGTTTTGTTTTTTGAGACCGTGTCTGGCTATAATGCAGGCTGCCCTTGACCTTACCATGTGGGAAACAGGGTGAGCTGCCATGCCTGGTATGAAGTGTGGATCCTGATTGGTAGGAGGCTGGGGGATGAATACTAGGCATTTTTCTTAGAACCTTTGGCTGGGTCAAGTTAAACTGCTGCCGACTGCCGTTCCCACCTGGTCTGCCCCACAGGTGCCGCCTGCCTGCTGCTGGAAGATGTGGTGTTCACCCTGCCTGTCTTCTCTGCATCCTGTCCTCTGCCTCTTCCATTTGTCTGCTCATCTGTCTGCAGTGTCCCTGGGGCCGGGTGACCACTCCTGATCCCTCACTGCTCCTGGACCCAGTCCTGCTATACCTCCCCCTTCTCTGCCTGGTCTCCTCAGCTGCCGCCGGCCACTCACCCTTCAGGTGGACTGGGAGTGAAGCTTTGCCGTGACCTCAGCCCCCAGGCTGAAGCAGGAGGGTCAGCACAGCAGCCTGGTCCACCCCGTGACTTCAGAGGCAGCCCTGGTTTCAAACAGGAACAGTAAAGATAAATAAATAAAAAATTTTTAAAAATACAGCTTGTTCTTGAACTAGCACACGAAACCCTGTTTCTTCAGGGACATCTGAGTCTCAATAAATTGTGGCTTTTAAAAGTGAGTTTCAAAGGGCTGGGGATATAGCTCAGTGGAATAAGCGCTTGCCTAGTCAAGCGCAGGGTCCTGAGTTCAATCCCCAGTACCGCAAAAAAAAAAAAAAAAGGAAAATTACTCAGTAAAAGTGAGTTTCAAGTATGCAAACCCACACTCTGGTCTCTGTGCCTTTTTTCAAGAATGGTTAAGACACAGAAAAGGGGACCATCAGGAGGGTTTTCCACAGAAATAAAGTGCTGGTCTGAGGAGACAAAGCCATTCACCAAACATACACATTCCTGGGACGGTGATTTTGCTGCCTCAGTACAAAGTATAGCAGCAGCCAGTGCGTTGCCTGGTGTTTGCTTGCTGGTACTGATCACCCCAGTTCTGTTTCAGAAGACTTCATGTCATTTTCGTGCTGCTTTGTGCGGAGCAGGCCAAACCACGAGGCAGCCTTTCAAAGGGAAACCAAGGCACAGCAACCCGTTAGTCTCCGATCTGACGACAGAGGCAGTCGTCTCGCTGTCCTCGGTTTCCTTCTGCTGTTTTACACCGGGCGAGGGCACTGCGAGCCTACACACATGCCAGCCCGCGCAAGCCTCTAAGTGCAAGTGTTGCACACGCTGCCCCTGGGCCCACAGAAGCCTAGTCTAACAAGGAGAGCACCTTGCATGAGCTTCAGCCACTAGCATGAGTTAGATACAGAGAATGGGAACACGAAGGGGGTAGAAGCCTCCCCTCCCCCCTTCCTCCCCTTCTCCTTCCTTTTCCCTCCTCCCCTCCCCCTCTCTTCTGCCCTCCCCCTCCCCTCCCCCCTTGATGCTGGACACAGCCAGGCAGTGACATTGCCGTGTATCTTGCAGTCAAATGCTCTACCACTGAGCTATACCCCCATCGCTATGCATCTTGGAAAGAAGAGAGGACACCCCATGGGGACAGCAGTCCCTGGAGGATGACATGGGCACTTTGGCAGCCAGCCACTTATGATGAGCAGCGGTGGCGGATAGTGACACACAGACAGCCTGAGCTGGGTCTGCGTTTGAGGGACAGTGCTGTGCAAAAGAAAGATTTGTCTATGTTTCCTGTTGTCTTTTACTCTTTTTTTTTTTTTTAATATTTACACCTTGAGTTTCTCATATAAGAGAAACTGTGTGATAGTTAAACTGGCATGTCTGATGTGTGTCTCTTAACGTTACAGTCATTTTCCCACATGTGATTCAGGTTTACCCCTCTGTGGCAGAGTAGTGCTCCACGGTATAGGCACACCCTTTAAGCATCTACCTGCTAATGGACACAGACTGCTTTCAAGATGCAGCTATTATGCACTGTACCGAGCACTGCTCAGCCCCTGGGGTCCCTGCAGGGGTGGGGGTGATGGCAAATAAAGAAAGGCAAGGAGCCAAACGCCAGGGTACAGGAGGGGCCGGGGGAGCTCGGCTCTGCTGGACTGGCTTGGCTGCCTCAGAGGCCGGCTCGCACACACCTGCAACAGCGACTATAGACAGTGGGTGCATAAAGGTTAAGTTAATGAGGAACCAGACTTTTTCTGTACCCCGATGCCCATATTCTGACAACTGCCCCCAGCAGGTGCCATCTTGCCTCAGGAGTGCAAGGTTACCCCCATTCCGCCCATAGCTGTGTCCTTTCTTTCCTGAAGCAAGGTTCTGACTCAGCACAGCGGAACTTTAAGTCATGTGGTTGGGCCCCCATAACCTATCACAGCCTGGTCCCCAACAGAGCAGTGCTGCTCTGCACGTGAGTGTGTGTGTATCATTCTAACGTGATGTCTCTCTCGGGAAGGTACTGAGAGGAGAAGAGCTGGGGCAAGTGGAATTTCTAGTTCTTGTTTCTTGCAGACCCTGTCTGACTGGGAGCCAAGGGAGGAAGGGTTGCCAGGTACTCAGTGGAAATCAGGGTACAGTTTAAAGTTTTAACAAGAGGATGGAAACGTGTGATGAGGGGAAAGTTGAACAAATCAAGAAAAACATGGAAAAGGAAAACAGAACACAAGAACGTCGAATATTTAAAATAAAAAGG
This sequence comes from Dinomys branickii, assembly GCA_004027595.1. Taxonomy (NCBI): domain Eukaryota; kingdom Metazoa; phylum Chordata; class Mammalia; order Rodentia; family Dinomyidae; genus Dinomys; species Dinomys branickii. The sequence continues at coordinate 42,557 of PVLD010009424.1, read as the reverse complement.
GCAGACAAAATAGTAGCGATTTTACTAATCAAAACCAGATACTGTCAAACAGGCCTTTTAAAAAGCCCCAATTTTACATAATTTAACAGTGATAAAGAAAAGTTGAATACCAAGATGTGGGTGGAAAATTATCAGATAAATACAAGCGAAAAGAAAACCAAGTGAAAAAATATGATCAAATCAACTGAAACTAAGAGAATCAGTCAAGCATGGTGGTACACCCCTGCCATTGCAGAGCTCTGGGAGGCTGAGGCAGGAGGGCTGCAAGTTTGAGCCCAGCCTGGGCACTTTACACATTTAGCAAGGTTTTCTCAAATTCAAAAATAAAAAGGGCTGGCAATGTGGCTCAGTCATAGCACATCCTGGGCTCAACCCTCAATACTGAAAAATAGAAAATCAGGATAAAGAAACATCACGAACTGACTTAAGTCATTATATACGAAAAAGATATAAAAGTTTCTAATCAACCTGGGCACGGATCATAATATATAAATTTCTAAACGGATTTGAAATTTGGAGAGAGCTTAATTTAAAATCTTAGGCTTCTTCAGCCAGGTGTTGTGGTGCTCGCCTATAATCCCAGCCCTTGGGAGGCTGAGGTAGAAGGATTGCTTCGAGTTCGAGGCCAGCCTGGGCTACAAAGTGAGTTCAAAACCAGCCTGAACTGCATGGTGAGATCTTGCCTTAAAAAGATAAACAAAACAAAACAAAAGAGCTTAGTCTTTGAGAACTGACATCTTACAGACAACTAGGGGTGGGGACATGAAAGGGTTTGGAAATTTGGGGGGCAGTGTGGAAGTCTAGTCTGGCTCCAGAGGGCCTGTGGTTTTGGACAGCTCTGTGGCCAGATCGCAGGGTGGTCACACCAATCCATACACTTGGCAGGACTCACAAAACCACGCACACATGCATACACACATGCACACGTGCGCACATGTGCACGGCATGTGGAGCCGTGTCTTTGGTTAGCAGAGCCACCCCAGCCTCCTCCTGTCTGAAAACGAGCCCTGGTTATGGCTACTGTCACTGAGGGCCATGTGAGCAGGTGGAAGCCTCTTTGGAAACAGAGTACAAATTTGTTTCAGAATATGAATCAAAGAGGTTTTTTTTGCTGGGAGTGGTGGTGCATGTCTGTAATCCCAGCACTTGGGTGGCTGAAACAGGAGGATCGTTGTGAGTTTGAGACTTGCTTGGGCTACAATGTGAGCTCAAGGCCAACCTGAATTGCATAGTGAGACCCTATTTCAAAAAGACAAAAAAAAAAGGGTTTTAAAAGTACAAAATCCTTACCTAGTATGAACATAGACTGTCCTGAACAGAGCACATGTGGAGGTTCACGGACCATTTAAAATCTTAGCAGAGCCTGGAAAGTAGGGATTTGTTGGCTCAGCTCCTGAATCACAGCAGGAGTCACAAGTTTGAGGCTGCACTGCACAGCAAGACTGTGTCTCTGAAAACCCCAAATGGGGAAACGTGATACCCCAAAGCAGTGGCTGGTGAGGTCTCAACCTTGGGGTAGTTAAGAAATGTGTGCTTAAGCCGGGCGATGTGGTACATGCCTGTAATCCCAGCACTTGGGAGGCTGAGGCAGGAGGATTGTTGCAAGTTTGAGACCAGCCTGGGCTACAAAGTGAGCTCAAAGTCAGCCTGAAATTAGATCCTGTCTCAAAAAGACGAGAAAAGAGAGAAAGAAAGAAAGAAAGAAATATGTTCTTACACAGAGATTTGGTGGAAAGGAAATCCAAAGGGCAATTACAAACCTCTTTGGATGCAGGGGAAAGAAACTGCTTTCTAATAAATCTCCAGGGGCGCAGCGAAAGCTATATCGGGAAGGAAGAAGTAATTGCGCACTGGTCCTGGGAAATGAGTCGGCACTGAGGACCTGAGGTTTGACCCTGTCAAGGCTGATGCAGGCAGTGACAATTCTAAGTTCTGGGCTCCTGGCTCCTGGTGGGAGACGGGGCCCCCTGGCTGGCCTCAAGGCCCAGCTGGGGGGGGGGGATAGGTGAGGGGCGGGTGTGTCACAGCTCAGGAAGCTGAGTGCAGGCAATCCCCTTTGCAGGGACTGCCTGCAACCTTCCCCACACTGGGCACAGGCGACATCTCCAATTTACGGGCCACAAGAAGCATCATCCTGTACCATGGGGCACAGCAGTGCGCATCTGTCTTCCCAGGGTATGTGCTAGAAAGCATTTTGATGGCACAGCTTGGAAGGAAAGCTGTAGATATTCAGAAACACAAGAGGCGCCTGGAGCAAGGTGAACCGAGGAGCAGGAAGAGGGACAACAAGCTGAGATGCACCAAATGTGCTGCTCAAACTCCGTGGGTTCATGAGGTGCTTGACAAACGTCCCTCGTCCCTGAGAGGATGTGAGCACTGACTCAAAGTGTTGCAGCTGGGGCAACCATGGAGGAGGGCAAGCGCTTCCCTTGTCCTCCCCGCAGGAACCACGGTCAGGCTCCCATGTGGTGGGTCATGGGCAGCACCTCCCGGACAGCAGGACACGGCCGGTGTGCAGGGGAGTGTTTGTGTTCCTCTGGGCACCGGCTTGCGCACTTGGCAGTCTGCCTTTCTCCCTCCGCCCCCTTTCCCACGCCTCTGCTCCCTCCGCCTCTGGTTCCCGCCCCCTCTGAGATCCAGCTTGCTGCCTCCTAACATCTATCTTTATTTTGCTGCAAACATGTACAAAAAAAGAGGAAGGGCATGAAGAGATGGGGCGGGGTAAAGAAGGGAACAAGACTGCCGTGCACTCTGCCAGCTCCCACAAGGAGTGTAAAAGCTGTGTGCTGCAAACACGAACTAATCAAAAGTTACGGGAAAAGAGATGGCCCGTGGCAGGGGGCACGCGGCTCCAGTGAAAAGGAGCAGTGCGGCAGGGACAAGGGGAATTTTCGAGGGACGGCCCTGTGCGACCAGCACGAGCAAGTGTCTTCGGTCTCAGAGGCCCCAAGCTCGGCCGCCTGCTGGGAGAGGACAGGAAGCCCTGGCCCGGCCTGGGCAGGGTATTTCCCAGGAGGGTCCTGAAGGTTCCTCAGGAATCCTACTGTGGACAGAAATTTGTGCGCAGTCCTAATGCCCAGCACCTGTGAGTGTGACTTCGCTTGGAAGCAGGGTTTTGCTGGTGTAACCAAGCCAGCGGGGCTTGTCCTGGGTTTGGCAGAGTGGGCCCTGGTCCGTGGCTGCAGTCCCCTTTACAAGACAGAAGCACTGACACAGACGCAGGAATCTCCCTGTGTGAAGACAGAGGTGGAGATGGAGAGATTCATCCACATGCCACAGACGGGGGCCAAGGTCTTGGCTCCCACCCTGGCCCGGACGATTCCCCTGCCCTAGCCGAAGGCTGCAGCAGGGTCCATTGTGGCTTCATATGCATGTGCAAACCAAGGCAGGTGCATCGCAGGGGCCCAGGAGGCAGCCACCCGGGAAGGAAATCTGAGTGCACCTCTGTCACTGGCCAGACAGCACGGCCACAAGTGCAGTGTCCACAGGTGTCCCTCGATGCCTGTCTGTGCCTGTCCACCTCTACACCGGGGTATGGAGAGCCAGCCAAACCACACAGGCACCTACTGCACAGAGAGGGCAGGGAGGGCTCAGGGAGCAGGCAGGCGGTGGGTCCTGAGCCTGGGGAGCTGCTGTGAAGACGCTGTTGGAGAGCTCGGCCTGTGGGTAGGCTGAGCTTCTGCTGTCCTCGGTGCCCAGCGGCGGAGGCTTCTGGGTCCCCTGTCTCCTCCCAGCCTACCCTACAGCACCTCACAACCAGGAGGAAGGTTCCACTGAGAACCTGGGCATGCACTGGGGGTGGGCAAGGGGTACAAGGCATGCACTGCCACAGTGACGGTGACGCTCGCCTATGCAGAAGTGGGGAGAGGCACAGGCTCTGGATTGTGAGATGACCCCCACGCTGGTCACAGGTTCTGGCCAGGGAGGCCCTGGGCCAAAAGAGGAGCTTTGTTCCCTCTGAGCCCCGAGATCTGTGCTGCTGGCAGACTGCCCCCGCTTCCCGCTGCCCCCCGTATGTTGTCTCTGTTTGGTGTAGATGTAGAAGGCCCCCGAGTCTCATGCTAAAGAGGCCATGTCATGGCATGCTACACTCATCACTGGAGTTGTCCACAGCTGGGCTCCTGGCTGAGTGTGCTGTACGCGGCAGGGCCTGGGGTGTGACCAGAAGGGCTTATTGTCTCTGGCCCCTGCTCTCTCTGCTTCCTGGCTGCACGGGGTGAGCACGTTTCCTCTGCCATGGTGTTCCTGCCTTGGAGTCCACAACCATGGCTTTAACTCCCTGAAACCGTGAGCCAAGTAAATGTGTCCTCCTGTAAGTCCTGAGTGCTGGGCACCACGTCCCAGTGGTAGGGAAGCTGACCAATGCAGTCTCAGCTCCTCCTCTTCTTCACCGCACCCTGGCTCTCTTCCTCGGGGAGCTACTCATCCCCAAGTTGGTGGCTCTTGATCTCTTCTGAGGGGAGCTAGGCTTGGGAAAGCACCCCACCCGTATTCTGATTAATTACATACTGGATGGGTAAGGTATCTTCTGATGTGGTGTGAGTTTTCAGCAGTATGTGTTTATAAACTACTTTTTCCTGCCCTGCATGTTTAATTTTTTACATTTGATCATATTTACCTTACACAAATAGTACACTTACATGAATTGAGCACCTTCGGTGATGTGCAAAAGCTACAGTGGGCTCCATGGAACTGCTTCTGAATGGTGTTCTCCAGGCCAGATGACAGCCAATTCCAGAACAGCAAATCTACAAGGGATGGTTGCTACACAGTCTAGGGCTGCAATGGAGAGCCTTTCAGAGGTTTCAATGATACAAACAGCCCACTATAGCACGAGTGCCATAGCTTCGCCATCATTGCTCTAGGTCAGTGTACCTCTGCCAGTTTAAGATTGGGTGGATTTCAACATTTAACCTTTTCCAAAAAACTACGTTCCAAGGACACAAGCTCCACAGAGCTCCGGGAGTTACAACTTTGCAGATGAGTGAGTGGGGACCCCCAAGGACAATGGGGAACATGGCTACAAGGCATGAACAGCAGCCTTGCTGAGAGAAAAGCTGGAAACTCTCCAGCAGAGCACTTGCCCTGAAAGCCACTCCAGTGCCCCTGGGGAGGGCAGAAGCAGCAGCCACAGACAGACCATAGTTGTCCTCTGGCCACCATCTCCTGGGCCCTCAGCTGCTGACTGACCAGCTCCTGATTCCTCTCCATGGCACATGGCTCACGGCTCAGGCACTTGGAGAGTGGCAGGGAGTTTAAGCAAGTACCTGCCCTGTTCCTAAAAGCATGCACGATGAACAGTGCTGCTTCTAGAACCTCTTCCAAGTAACATTTTTGAAGTTCATGTATATTTAAGAGAAAGGATGTAACTAATAACCACAGAGCCCTTAATGGTGGGGACTTCTGCAGAAACACCTGGGTCTCGTGGGGGGCCATGAGTCTCCACGGGGAACCCAGGCCCCTGGGGTCTGAGGCTCAGCATTTCCTGGGGGGCTTCTGTACTCGGCAGGCTCATTGATGTGAAACTAGTACTTTACCAGACTATAAGCATCAGTTCAAGAGAATTGGAAATTGTAACGCATGTACTCTAAATGATATTGTAAATTCAGCGATAATGAGAGTAAAGAGCAGTCTCAGTGGACTAACCCTTCCCTTGACAAAGATGGTTTGGATACAGCACTAGACAGTCACCAAGGGCTACACTGAACCCCGGAGACCGACAAGGAGGAGGTGGGACCCTAGCCCAAGGCCTCACTCTGGGTAAGGCGCACAGAGAACCACTTCCCCAGCCATGACAGGCTGAGGTCCAGCAGTACCAGCGCCCTTCTCGGAGCTGGCCAGCGCTGAGCCCGCAGCCGTTTTCCCGGAATAGCTTGCCCTCTAATCCAAGACTCCCCATGCTATTTGCGTTTTGTGTTTTTGCAAAGTAAACTGAGCCGCTTCCCTAGATTCTGGGATTAAACACACTCACGACTGCAGTCGAAGTACTCCGGGACAGCTGGGGAAGGAACGAGAGAGCCTCTCACGGCCTCCAGCCTGGGTGTCACATGGAGTGACAGATGTGCAGCAAAGGCAAGGGCTCCGGTGACCGCGAGAGCCCTTTTGGGCTGCGGAAGTCGCTGGAGCCAGGGAGAGCGCAGCGCACGTGGAAACCCAGGGGGCCCCGCGCCCGCTTCCAGGAGGCCCGCGCGTCACGCGACAGTCGCGCGCCAGCCCCGCGCTGCCAGCCGCGTCCCCCGCGGCACCCTCTACTTCGCCCCGGCTGCGCGCTCCCCGCCTCGGCCGCCGTCCCTGCGCGGCCCCCGCGCGGGTCCCTCCCGCCTCGCGCCGAGTCACGCCCGAGTCACGCCCGCGGCCGCCCGCGAGGGCTCGGAGGGCGGTGCACCCAGCCTGGCGCGGCGCCGTCATCCCGGCCTGCGAGGCGGAGCGGAGACGCTGCGTCTGGCTGCAGCTCCTGCCCGCGCCCGGGCTGGCAGCGCTCGGAAGCGCACTGTGGGAAGCGGGGCGGCCCGCCCGCGCGTGGACAGCAGACAAAGGGCGCGGGGCGGCGGCCGTGGGCGGGCGGACGCAGGTGCCGGGCCCCGCCGGCCGGGTGCGCGGGGCGCGGGGCGCGCACGGGCGCCGCGTCTTTCTTCTCCCGGCGGTGATGTCATCGGGCGACGGCGGCCGCGGCCGGGGGGCGGCGGCGGGGGCGGCGCCGGGCGCCCGCAGGTTCCGGCGCCTGGCAGGAGCAGGCCCGTGACGGCGGCGGGCCGGGCGCGCGGGCCGAGCCGAGCCGAGCTGGGCCGAGCTGCGGGGCGGCCCATGGGCGCGGAGGCGGGCGCGGGCGCGGGCCGGGCGGGCGCTCGGGGGTGACCCGCGCCGCCGCCGCCGCCGCCGCCGCGATGAATTCGGCCGAGCAGACCGTTACGTGGCTCATCACCCTGGGGGTGCTGGAGTCGCCCAAGAAAACCATCGCGGACCCCGAAGGCTTCCTGCAGGCGTCGCTCAAGGATGGGGTGGTCCTCTGCAGGCTGCTGGAGCGCCTGCTGCCCGGGACCATCGAGAAAGTAAGTGTCCCCCGCCCGGCCGCGCCCCGGCCGCGAAGCGCGCAGAGCACCTGGCGCGCGCGCCTTTGTGCGCGGCCGGCGGCGGCGGGGCCGGGGCGCCATTGTGTGCGGCGGTGGCGGCAGCGGGGCCGGGCGGGCCGGGCTCGGTTCGGGGCTGGGTGGGAGACGCGCGCGGCCGGGTGGGGGCCAGGGCCGGGGCCGGGGAGGGTCCCGCTCTGCGCCCCGCCGCTGTCCGCCAGGGCTTTGTTCGCGCGAGTTTCGCCGGTGGCACCGCGGGCCGGCCCGAGTCCACCCTTTTGCTTCCTGCACCCTTGGCTGTGCGCGTTCAAAGGACACAGCCGTCCGCAGCGCGTCCGGGGCTTGGCCGTGACTTACTATTTTGCCCATGAAAGAATCGCTCCTGTGCCCAATCCTGCAACCCTGCCCGCACGCACTGGGTTCGAAGCCCGGGAGCCTTCAGAGCTAGCGTCGGAACCCGGATTTCCTCTCCAGATCACTGCGAGCAGGCTGGGGCTCCCTGGGGCGCGAGGGTGAACCTTGACCTTGTCGGTGAACTGCGGCCAGCCAGCAAGCTCACTGGGCCTGCGAGAGCAGGCGCCCGTAAACATCAGAAACACTAGAGTTGCACCTCCAATTTTCAGAGCTGGTGTATAATTTACAAGAAGGTCAACAATTATTTAAAAGTGCTAAATGTAGGAACCAAAGTGCACGGTCATTCAGAAGAGCTATTTAATTTTCCATGGGGTATACTGGCCCCCAGGCGGGACGATAATTTGGTAATTGAATGTTAATTAAGTGCCTGGAAAAAGTAAAATGCTTAGTTCTGTTCCCAAGTTTGCACGGCATGATGCTACATTTAAAATTAGGGCAGGAAGCAGTTGCTTTAACACGGATATTGCCTGCATGAGGTTTTGTTTTAGGTGTTTTTTTGCGCTGGAACATGTTTTTGAAAACAGGACCCACGTTTTGGAATGAATAGCCTGCCTGTCTCTGAAGTAAAAATGCTGCTTGTAAATGAAACTAGTCAATAAAATCATGATTTAAGATGGGCTGGGAGCAGCATGTAACTTTCAAGGCACACAGAATGCAGTCTGTCATCTGGATGTTGGTACCTCTCCTAATAAAAGACAGATGCTGCAAAGACTGAAACTCTTGCTGTTTACCAAAATAGGCTTCAAGAAAATTCAGCTCTATTTCTCAGAGCAAAGCTGTAAGAAACTTTCTGTGTGGGACCGATAAAGCCAAGTCATCCTCGCAGCCCCGGGTTCTTTGGCCTGTTAGCTGCATTAACATTGATGGGCCAACTTCAAGAATCATTTTCTTTTTTAAATTCTGAAAAAGCTCTTGTTGGAAAACTGTGGCATTCCTTTCATCTCTAAAACAACAAAGGAAAGAATGAATAAAATGTTCGGCCCATAGCAGCCAGATTGGAAGGGGATATATTTCAACACCATGGTCACATGGACCATTTCACAGGTCAAAGTAGCTGTTTTGTCCCTGCAGAGCTTGGCTGGTTTATTTGAAACAGACTCTGTCACCATGAAAGCTGACATCAGAGCACCAAGCTATAGACGAGCGCTTGGTACCTGAGTGCACGCCAGGGTTTGAGAGTCAGATATTAGCCATTCTGCCTCTCAAGGCCTGGGCTCAGAAGTCCCCGCTTCCTTGGAAGTCACCTCTTTGTCCGGCCAGCGCTTGCCTGTGGTAACATGCCACAGGGCATGCATGTGTGCCCGCTCTGACTTCCTGGGGGGCCTGTGACTCTGAGGCCCCTTTCCCTTAAAAGGGACGCTTGGAAACTTAACCAAACAAATGTGCAGGCTGCAAGGATCTTTGCTTGACCCTAGCGCCACATGGGCGTCCTGGCAGCGATGGCCATGTGACCAGCGTGCGGCTTCGCCTCTGTACATCCACAACCACACGTCTCCTGAGAGATTGGAGTGACAGCAGGGGGTCCCCCGCATGTGCCCTTTGGCAAGTGGCCTGGGAGTTTCTCCATGACTGTAGGCTTCTCAGTTTTCAGAGCAGAGAGGGGACATGCATGGGGCTCCAGGTGTCCTTGGTGTGGGTCCCCCTTGGTGAAGTTCCTGTGTGTTTCTGGTGGCGTGGGCAGACGGACAGCGGGCAGAGGGGCATGTGGGAGCCGTCCTGTGGGCAGGCGCTCAGGAAGGGGTGACTTCCGTGACATCCATGACTGTCCTGCTGAGAGGAAAGGAAGATGGAGTGAGGAGGTTCCGTCTGTGACTTCTCCCTGCCCAGACACTCTGGCTCCTCTCCTGTCAGGGTGCACAAAAGCCGTGATGCCTTGGGCCAGGCAGTGCCAAGTTCCTGCTGCAGACACTCCAGGTCCTGGAGTGAAAGGAGGTGAGATCCAGAGGCAGGAAACTCCTGCAGGTTAATGCAACCTGTGATTTTAATTTTACTCAGCCTGAAAGCTCAGAGCCAGGTTCTCTTTGTGCCCCAGGAGGAGAGAGCGGAGAGCTCGCGGAGTCCCTTGCCCTGCCTGTGAGAGATCTGGATCCCCCAGGCCTGGGGTCAGTGAAGGTCAGGGGCTGTCCCAGGCCTTGCTGGGGGTCCTGGCATGTGCATTTGTCCTGTGGCCTGGAGGCCAGAAGTCTGAAGTTGAGGTACCCCAAAGGTGCTGAGGCCCCCAGTCTTCTGTGTTGCTGTCCTGAGGTCTGCACGATGTGCCACAGCCCCCATGATGAGGACAGCAGTGTGATTAGGGCCGGCCCCCCACTGTCTTAACTAAGTGCACCCACAGTGACCTCCTTTCTAAATAAGGTCGCACCTGAGGTGCTGAGAGTCAGGACCTCTATGTTGTATTTTAGAGAAGGAATTCAGCCATCACCTCTCCTTTCAACCTGTGCATTTGGACCAAGTCCACTCATTAGGGGCTTGGCTGCTTCATGGTGCTGGTGCTGTGGGGTAACCTGGATACAGGTTCCAGGGAGGGAAGGAGGAGACGGCTCCAGGCCACCAGTGCCAGCGAGGGAGCTCCAGTCAGAGGCCAGGCCGAGAGAGTAGAGTCCCCCAGAGGTTGGATGCATGGCAGCACCGGGGGAGCTCCCAGCCAGGACCTGGCAGTTCTGGACCTTCCCTGGGTTTGCAGAAAATCCGCAATCTGGTGTTGGAAGGGTGGAGAGGAGCTGCTTCCTGCTGACCCCCGGCTCCTTTTTGCTGGGTCCAGGACTCCCACGCTGGGGCAATGGTGGGGGTGGAGGAAGGCTAGGCCTGGCAGGAGTTGGGACTGGTGCCATTGGGTTCTCTGGGACTCTGTGGGGCCAGGCAAGGCTCTGCTCAGGACAAGTTGGTGGGAAGGCTACGCTGACAGCTGTTGGTAATGAGGCTGAGACAGGAGGATTGCTTGAGTGCCAGGCCAGCCTGAGCTAATAGTGAGATCCCGTTGCAAAAAACAAAACAAAACAAAAAAATAACGACTTGTTGACTGACTGACTGACTGACTGACTGGCTGGCTGACAGGTCTCTTGCGGAGAGAAGTGATGTGCATCTCTGCGCTGTTTGGAAGGAGACCTCTTTAAAGCCCATGAGGATGCTGAGCAGGGGTGGCCAAGGGAGGCCTGGGGCCTGCGCATTTCGCCTGGGGCCTGCAAATTTCACAGTGGTATACACTTCCCTGTGAGGCGGGAGGCCTGGAGATGCCTCAGCCCTGAGCCCGGCGGTGGGAGAAGAGTGGAACTGGACTGTGTCTGCTTGTGTCCGAATGTGTCCACGTGTGCCCTGTGTGTCTGTGTGTGCCCTCGTGTGTCAATGTGTGTCTTGGTGTGTTCACATGTGCCCACAAAACAGCGAGCAGACTTATGTTCAGCCTGAGCCAAGGCGTCTGGAGGATGTCGCAAGAGCCAGCCTGGAGAGGCTACCACGCTGATGGTGGCACGGACATGTGGACACACACATGCTGTGCACAGACCTGTGCATGCACACCAGTGTGGGTGGGGGCGGGAGGAAGGCTTCGGTGCCCTGGGGCGGGAAAGGTGCTGGGCCTCAGAGAGGCCAGCTGTGCTGTCCCACAACCAAGCTCTTGTGTGTTCACAGCAGCTGCTTTGGCCAGCATGGCGCCCAATGCCCAGTGCCCCTGTCCTCATGCACTACGGGCCTTAAGTGCATTTCTTCTTCCTCTTCTTTCTTTTTTGAGACAGAGTCTCCCTCTGTAGTACAGGCTGGCTTGAACTCATGTAGCCCAGGCTAGCCTCAAATTTGAGGCAAACCTCCTGCCTCAGCCTCCCACATGCTAGGATTATAGGCCTGTGCTACTGTGTTTAGCACAAGTGCATCTCTTCTAAGTAAGATTTACATCGTATCTGTTGGCAGTTGTGGGCTTGGTATGCCCTCCTTCTCCAGTCCTGTCTCCCTGGTGCCTGTTTCTCAGATGACTCTGAGGCTGGCAGGGCGCCCCACTGCAGGGATGAGGGAGAGTCCAGTCCAGGCTGCCGTGCTGGCCACCAGTGTCCAGGCAGGCGTGTGGTCAGGGTGAGCGGGCTGTGCCTGCCCACTGGGGGTCTTGAGAAGGAAGGGGCAATGCATGCTGTGGGAAGCTTCTGGCCTGAAGCCTCCTAGGGTGTTGGGGAGGATGGTGGGATGTCTTGCGAATGGGTCGCATACTGCTTCCCCTTGGAAGGCCCCTGGGAATGGGCACCCTAGCGAGACGGGCACTGCACAGTGGGAGGCATGGGGGCTTCTGGTCTCATGTGTCCCCAGGCCCAGCACTGTGTGCCTGTGTGCCCTGGACTGGAGAGGGAAGTGGTGTCTGTGGTCGCTGATGTCCCCCTCCTGAGGTGACCAGCTGCTGTGACATGATAGACGAGTGGCTGGTGGCTGGCTGGTGGCAGCACCGTGGTCCTGTTTCTCTCAAAGGGGACATTGCTGCTCCCTGGTCAGAAACCGGTGCACTCTGAGCCCTGTGTCCATCACCAAGGGAGAGGGCAGCCAGACATGTTGATCTGCGCACAGCATGGGGGTTGAGGTGCTCCCTTATAGAGGGCTCCTTGCTGGCTGTCCAGGACCTGCAGCCCCTGCTTCAGCATCGCAGCCCTGGTGTGTGACTCCAGGCCAACCTGCAGCCACCTCTGTGTCCTCCCACGAGAGACCAGTGTCACTGGGTGCCAGAGTGGCCTGTTGGGGGCTGCAGGGATGTCTCAGAACACAGGAGGGTGCATGGGCTCCCAGGAAGCCTCAGTCCCTCAGGGTTGCCGCTATGCTGTGACTGACCCTGACAAGGACCCCACATGTCCAGAAAACCATAAGCAAAGCCACCCCATCCCGGAGGTGTGGCTTTCGCCTCCTCTCATGGCCGGGCGACCCTGGTGACCTCTGCCCCACCCCAGGAGGCCGTGCTGTGGGGGCCACCCATAGCTCTCTCCCTTGGCTATGGGGTGGGGAGCTGGTGCTGGGGTCATACTCACAGAGGCCAGGGAAAGCCTGGCCAGCCTAGATACTGCACAAGGGCTTTAGAGCAGCCTCTGGCTCCACCCTGCATCAGGCCTGGGAGGTCAGGTTGGGTTGGGTTGGGAGGCTGCCTCTCCTGCCGGGTCTGGATCCATTTCCATCTGCGCTTGGTGAGCTGTGGGGCTGCCAGCTCCTGGCTTTGTGGAGGGGGCGGTGTTTGCTGTTGTCCCAGAAGAGGGTGGGTGGAGACGTTCCTGCAAGTCCAGCACAGTGCGTTCACGAAACCACAGGGCTGGTGCATTGCTGAGTCCTATCACCAGCATGGCAGCGAGCTGTGCATGCGTGAACTCTGACTACAGCTGCCAGCAGGTCACGGGGACAGCAGGGGCTTTGCAAAGTATCCAGCCCAGACTCCCTGTTAGGCTAAGCTGGGCACTCAAATAGGGTTGGGTGGGTTGTGCACTGTGAGTGGTTGGGGCATCAGTCACACTATAGTCTAAGTGAGTGGTTGGGGCAGGATTGTACCAGTAGGGCCTGGGGCTATGATGCGGGGAGGGCGGCCACCCTGATGGAAAGCAGAGATGGAAGTGGCCCAGCCCCTAGCCCTCCTGTGACCACACCCTTTGCCCAGGGCCTGGCCCTCCCTGAGTCTCAGCTGGCCTTGACTACTGGTGTCAGAAGTGACAGGTGCCAGCCCCAGATGGGGCCTTGCCTTCTTGGACAGTCCCTGCCCTCCTGGAGCGCAAACCCCAGGCTGGGGGCTGGGGCTGTGGGGCCTTGCCTGGGCCCTGGGGTACCCTGCAGCCTGACACAATGTGTGTGTGTGTGGGAGCTGACATCTGCTACTGAGGGCTCACAGCTTGCTGTATGGCGTCCCCGGGCCGTGGGTGGCCGCCGCAGCATGACCACTCTCAGCCGCACATGTGCGTAGTGCCTGCAGGCCGAGCCCTGCTCAGGGCTGTGCTGGGCCTGCATCCCTGTGCAGGAAGTGCACCACCCCTTTGGCCCCTGCTCAGCGTTGCTTCTCCTCTGCAGCCTCGGCCATCCTCAGCAGCGACAGTATGGGCCGAGTGTATGGTGTGTGCTGGGCCCTGTTGCACTCACAGCTCTGGGGAGCCGCCCATGCGCCCCAACCAGAAGGAAGAGGGCTGCAGTACTGCTGGGGCAGCTGCCTGGGCCCTGGGCCGGGCCAGCACCTGCACAGCCCTGCAGAAGCGGCCAGCAGGTGAGTGGTCCTGGTGTGTGCATTTAAACCACACTTCGCATTTGCCTCTACTTCAGTTATGGTCATTCCTCTTACATTCCTAAGTGCTCTGCTTTCTTATTCCCAGGCTTGTTTGTTTGCCTCCGACTTCCTGCCTGCCACCCTCTCTCTGTTCCTGTGCCCCTCCCGCTGTCGCCCTGTTCTTGTTGTGACACTTCCCACATCTGTCCTCACCTGATATCTCTTGGAATTGGTCTCCTGCCACGGGGATGGGGACACTGGGGACAAGCAGGTGGCTGGAGCAGCGGTGTGAGGCTGGCTTTTTTTTTTTTTTTTTTCCGGGACCGGGGATCGAACTCAGGGCCTTAGTGCTTAGCGGCAAGCACTTACCCCACTGAGCTGTACCTCCAGCCCCGAGGCTGGCTTCTTGAAGCTCCTGGCGCCACCTCTGCCCATACCAGGTGGCTGGGTTCACTTTTCCAGAGAACAAGGCAGAGGATCCTAGCAGCGGGAAAGGCTAGAGGGTACTGACCTCACTTGGTGGCTTGGGGCACAGGTGTTGCTGGTGTCCCTGGAGGTGATGTTTGTGTTTCTTGTTCTCCTGGCTGTTTTTGAAGGGTGTTGCAAGAGAAGCGAGTCTGAGACAGTTTTACTCTTTGAACTGCAATCCCAGTAGCATGAGAAGAGAGACAGGCAGGCAGGCAGGCAGACAGACAGGCAGGCAGGCACTGACCTTGCTTGCAGCTCTCCTGTGCTTCTTGTGACTACTCTGATGTGTTGCACTTGTCTCAAGTGCTTGGCGCTTCATGCATAGCTTTATCGGGTGGTACGATTGACAAATGTAGTGAATGTTTACGTTAAAAAGAACTATGACAGTAACAGATCCATCAACAGGAATCCTCTTCAAAATGTTCCTCCTCACTTCCAACATTGTATCCCATCGTTCTTGCCACCTCCTGCAGCAGCTCTGGAGTCCTCTCTCCTGAGGGTCTTTAGCTGCGCTGTCCTGGCTGCCTTTATGTCCTGAGTGGATTCAATATACTTCCCTTTCGTGCTCATTTTGACTTTGGGAAGAACCAGAAGTCACACGGTGTCAGATCCAGCGAATAAGGTGGGTGAGGACACAGGGTCGTGTTTTCACGAGGTGCCTTTCCGCTGCATGGTGCTCTGCAGCAGTGTTCACCATACTTTTGATCATATCTCACAAAGACACCCAAAGAAAAGAAAGAGGACCCCAGAGCTGCTACAGAAAGTGGCCAGAACTGTAGGATGAGTGTGCCCACAGCTCTAAGTTTGTTGATTTTGAGCTGTTTCTCCAGGGAACCTGGCTCTGCTGAGTTTTCCAGCGGCAGCAGAAGGCCTCCTTGTAGACTCTGCACACACAGTGGCTCTGCTGTGATGGCCTCTTGCTTTGCTCTGAGGGTCTCACATGGAGCTCCTAGGCTGAGGAGCTTCCCCTCCAACTTCCTGACCTGACTGCCCCCTGCTCAGGAGAAAGCTGCAGTGCCCTCAGTAATCAGGAGCATGGGTTCTCTGAGAAGCCTGAGTGCTCTCTGAACCCTTATCGCAAACTTATGACTTTGTCATTCACTTCAGGGAGAACAATGCTGTGATTTGACAGGATTTAGGAGTTTTGGAAGGGTCCTAGTGGTCCTCACTACTTGTGCCACAGCTCTCCGGGAGAAGCGGGTGAGCCCTGGGACTTCAGATCTTCCTTTAGGCTGGTCTCGACTTTCTGAGTGATCTTGAGGTCACTTTTTCCTGTAGTACAGAAGAACTCGTCTTATTTAAGATCTGCAATTGTATAATTAATCTCACAAAACGGGGGTGCCAGAAACAGACTTCTGGTGGAAACAGGCTCTCTCTGGTTTTAACTGTTTAGATTTGCATTTCTGTTTCTTTTGAAAACAGGCTCTATAAATAGCATGTGTTCAAATTCCTGACAGACGCGTGTCAAAGGTGAAGTTTCCAGAAAGGGCCTCAGAGGTTGCATTTTTAAGTGACAGGAGACCGGGACTGAGTGTCTTCCAGACTTTATGAATCAGAGATACAGGGAGGAGGATGACGGTCCCCCGGCTGTGCCTCTGACAGAGCAGAGTGACTTGCAGTGTCCCCAAGTCCCCTGAGCCTCCTGTCTACGCCAGACAGGCTGTGGCCCTGGCTTCTAATTGTAGGAGGATCTTCGGGGAGACCATGGCCACCTGCATACAGCTGTCTTTGGGATCTGAAATGGAGCCTCCTCCTGAAGGAGCTGGGAGAATAAGGACAGAGTGACCCGAATAAGGTGCGAGTGAGGCCCAGTGTGGCAGCGAGTCTGAGGGGACAAGCAGAAAACTCCTGGAGAAAATGACTAAAGCCAAAAGCTGCTTCTCAGATGCATCAGTCAAACTGACAAACTGCCATACTGAGCAGAAGAAAAAGGAGAAAGTGCACAAGGACCCGTCTGAGGTGTCACTGAGGCTCCACAGAGACAGAGAGGCAAAGTGACAGCAGCTAGGGTTTTAATGCGGATACATCCTGCAGCTTCCAGGAAACAGGCAGGTTCCTTGGAAAGCAAACCACCAAGGCTTGCTCTGGAAGAAACGGAGAGCTTGTGTAGCCCTGTCCCTGTTTGAGAAATTGCATTTGCAGGTAAAGAAATTTCTCACAAGGAAAATCACAGGCCAGATGGCTTCCCTGTTAAATTCCAACAAACAGGGAAAAATAATGTCAAGTCCACACACTCTGTTAAAGAACTGGAAGTGAAGGAGGGTATCCCAGTCCTTTCCTTGGGATCTGCCTTTTCCCCACAGCGATGCCGATAGTGACTGCTGACTGGAGACTGGAGACCTCTGTGGCCATTGTTGCAAAACTCCAGCCGTCCCAGACTCTCAAGTTCAGCGTGATACAAGGAGGGCTGTGCATATCCAAGGGGGTGGATCTCGGGAACCCAAAGTTGGTTTTCATGTGACCTATGATAGGAACAAACTAGAAAATCTATAGGATGACTTCAATGGGTGCAGAAAACTTGCTACAATCTAGCAGCTACTCATGATTTAAAGAATATCTCCCAGCACTCCAGGTGTAGATGGCAACACCTTCTTCAACCCACAGAAGAGGAGTATGTAACCCCGGACCGTGGGAAGCTGCCCTTGGACCAGGAGTGAGGGATGCTGTGGGGTTTTTGTGTAGAGAGAGGGACATGGAGGCCTTGTTCCCAGGAAGCGGCTTTGTTGCTGCTGGCACTGACTCAGCGGACTCATATCCAAAGGCCAAGGGCTGAGCATGGCGTAGTCGCGCCCTTTTATACAATTTTCATGTCTCTGTCTCTTACGTGGGCACACGCTAATACTCTACAGTCTGTCTGGGTGCACACTAACATTAACATGCTATGGTTTGGTCGGGTGTGATCTGTGTCACAGCGCTGCATTAGAACTGTACATGCTCCACAGAGGCTGATGGGGCTACATTGCAGGAAGTCCCCTCCCCACTACAGAGGCCGCTGTCCTGGACCCCCATTCCACCTGTGCCGGGTGTCTGGGAAAAAGGCAGGTGGACGGTACTTAGGATGGGTGGGTGGAGGTAAAACTGCACGTTTATAGCAAGGACTGTGTACTTGAAAGTGTGGATAGAATTACAAAATGCATCCTAGAAGTGTGTCTGCAAGTTTGAAGTGTATGAGGCCAAGGCGTGGAAATCTGCTGGAGTTCTGCGCACCAGCAAAAGGACAAGAAAAACAAGAGGGGAGACACACTTACGACAAACCTGGTGAGACTGAGGGAGGCCTGTCCTGTGTGGAGCACGGGTGCTGCAGAGTGATCCTGAGGCCGGAGCTGTCGCAGAGACAGAGGCAACGCTTGTGTCAGGGTCCTGCTGCCATGCGAGCTGCCGGCTCTCCCTCACTGAGCTGCTGATCCCACAGAATCGTGACCATGATCCAAGAGCTGAGGATTTCTTTCTCTTTTTTTTGATGGAACTTGACAGATGATTCTAAATTTATATGAAGATGCAGAGGACCTGGAACAGTGGCTGGGGTGTCGAGGGGGAGGAAGGAACTGGGTGTGGTTTCCAGACTTCTCAGTGAGCTCTTAGAGCAAGGCGGCACTGCTTTACCTGAAGACAGGAACATGTGCAGGACCTGGTGAGTGCAAGCGTGGGCTGGAACTGGACACATGCCATCAGCGGAGTGTGCAGACCTCACCATGCCATGGACACGCACAGTTCAGAAACTGCGCTTCCAGCTGCACCCTGCACAGAACAGAGGAGTTGATTAAAAAATAAATCACAGAGCGAACTGCAAAGCCTAACAATATAAAACTTCTAGAAGAAAATAGGATAAACATCGTGACCTTGGGCCAGGCAGGATTTCTTAGAGAGGACACCAAAACTATGATCTATAAAAAAAAGTGTTAATAAATTGGACTTAATCAAACTGAAAAAGTTCTGAGCCAGGCATGGTAGTGTATGTCTGTAATTCTAGGATAAGGAGGCTGAGGCAGGAGGATCAATGTAAGTTCAAGGCCAGCCAGGGGTACATAGTGAGACCCTCTCTCAAAAAACAAACAACAACAGAAGCTCTGTTTTTTGAAAGACATTGTTAAAAGAATGACAAGCAAATACACGGGTCAGGAGAAAACACTTGCAAATTACTCAAGTGTCTAAGGACTTGTATCTAAAATCCAGACCTCCCAAACTGCAGTGACAAGAAAAGAACCCAATTACAGAACGAGCAAGGAGTCTGAGCAGACCCTTCCCCAAAGACGGACAGTGGCAGTAAGACAGAAGAAGCCAGCACTGTCAGTCGTTGGGGAAATGTCAGCTCAAGCCCCAGTGAGATGTTCCTCCTCCCTGGAGGGCAGCTCATCCTTGAGGGGATGTGCAATGAGAGCATCTCCCAAAGAGACTGTCAGCTTCCTAAAATACAAGCGTGTGTCTAGCCCTCTCTAGGTATCTGCCCAAGACAGGAGGGTGGCGTGTCCCAGCCAAGGCCTGCACACACTTCAGCAGCTTTGTGGTTAATAGCACAGGGTGGCGACAGGCAGATGCCCTTCAGCTGGAAGAGCCCACGAACGGGCAATGCTCAGCAACAGAAAGCATACCCCAGAAGATGGTGAGGCTCCACATGACACCCAGTGACAGGTGACAGGCCAGACAAGTGCCTCCTGTGTGAGTCCCTCCTTGGCCATGGGCGCTGGCAAATACAGTGAATATTAAATTAAGAAAAAGTATAATGAAAGCTGCATTACCATGAGTCCCTCTCAGATATTCCCCTTTACTTTGAACACACATACCCCATTATTCTTGCCACTTTCTGAAACAGCTCTGGAAGTCTCTGTCGTGAGCATCCTTAGGCAGCTGCCGAGTGCCACCCAGCAGAAAGGCAGCTCATAAAAACATGACACTGCGTCCTCATCCACCTTGGTCACCAGCACCACTGGCCCCGAGGCACCGAGTGGCTTCCGGCCCCTCCCCAGAGTGAAAATGAACATGAAAGGGAAATGTTTGAATCCATTCAGGACACCGAGGCAGCCAGGACAGTGCAGCTAAAGACACTCAGGACGGAGGACTCCAGAGCTTCTGCGGGAAGTGGCAAGGAGGATGGGATGAGCATGTTTGAAGCCAGGGGGATCCTAAGGGGATTTATGGGAATGTGTGTTTTACTTGAACATATTTAAAAAGTTGAGCATTCACTGTATTTTTGGATTGCGCCTCATATACCTCTAGAAAGTGCAAGGTGACCATAGTGACAGCAGGCCAGTGCTTGCTTGGGTCCTGGGAACAGGAGGAAGTGACTGCACTGAAGAGGCTGTGGATGGTCACTGTCTGGCCCTGTGAGATTTCATGTGGTGGACAGACACCAGGCTCCCCCTCATTAGAGAGCACCAGTTCACTATGTCCATGGAACCTCAAGACCTGGCACGTGGCAGGCTGCGCCCTGTTATGATCACATTTCTGTTGTTGTGTTGGGCCTTTCACGCCTTTGGCCAGCCGTCTCCTACTTTACGGACAAATCATAAGCCTAGACATTGTGTATGGCACTGGGGGTGGTGGCGTACACCTGCAATCCCAGCACTCAGGAGGCTGAGACAGGAGGATCATTGCAAATTTGGACCAGCCTGGGCTACAAACTGAGATGAAGGCAGCCTGAACTGCACAGCGAGATCCTGTCTCAAAAAAGAGGAAAAGAAAAAAAAGAAATTGTGTGTGTGGTTTTAATGTATAAGGACAAACAGTCTTTATGTTTTATGGAGGAAGAGATTTATTGCTGGAGAGCTCGTCTATTTATCTATTCATTTATTTTCTCATCAAATCTTGGTTAGGTATCTGCTGCATTCCAAGGATTGTGTGAGGTCCTGCAGATTTGATGATTTGCAAAAATAGCCTAGTGTAGTATCCTAGCCTAGTATCTGGTGGAGGAGAACAACATTAAATAAATGACCCTATTTAATTGCAGGAGGAAGGAGATTTGTGCCCTGCAGGCAAGAAGCGGATTTTAGGCCATGAGCAGAGAGGGGCGGACCCCTGGCAGTGGGCAGTGGCCTAGGGGCAACGTTGCTCTCAGGCAGAGCTGGGTGGTGGAGTGGGTGTGTGTTAGCCAGGGGCCCTGGGCCCTGGGGGCTGGGAGAAGCCATGGCTGAGGGTGTGTGGGGTGTGGCGAGGTGCACAGGGCCGAGCAGGCTGCAGCACTGAGAGCTCTGGTGCTTTCCAGGGCCTGAAGGGGGCGGGGTGTGGCCAGGCGCATTTGGAAAGCACAGTGGACAGGCTACCCAGGAGACCGCAGAGAGCAGCAGCCAGGGCACTGGGGGATGGGGGTGCATGTTGGGGAGGGCAGGGGGTGGAGGCTGGTGTGCTGCCCACTGCCCGGCCGGTGCCACTCCAAGAGAGTCAGTGTTGGCTGCTCTGGGTGGAAAGGAAGACCCTAGTCCCAGTCCTAGGATGCCAGGCGGAGGGCTTGAGTCCGGTGGCTCCCTCCCGTCCCCTCCCCCCCCCTCTTCCCTTTCCTCCCCATCTCTGTCTCTCCTGTCTTCCTGTCCCTCTGCATCTCTGTCTTGGTCAGCATCACAGCAACCCTTGTGAAACAGGAGCTAATGTAACGCAGCCCCGTTGAACATGCACCTTACGGATGCAGGACCAGGCACCTGACAGGAGCTGGATCTGAGGGAGCAGCAGGCTGGCGGGGCACCTGGTAGGACCTGTAACCAGAGCTCCTCAGCGGCACTCGCTGAGGCAGCGCCCCGCCCGCCCCGCGGGCTCATGGGGAAAGCCGAGCCCGGCAGCCCTGCAGTCCTATGGGAGGGCCAGGGGCAGGCACATTTGTCCCTCCTGCCAGGAAGTCGCAGGCAAAACCAAGAGTGTCTTCATTTCTCTGTCTCCCATGGCCTAGTGATTGTATTTCCAAAGATCGAGTTTCAGGACAGCTTCTTTCTTAAATATTTGATTTTCACACAGGAGCAGTAACAGCCATGTGCTGCAGTTGCAGTTTTTAGTCAATGACAGTGCTCCCACAGGATTCTCTCCTGTCTCTCTCTCTCTCTCTCTCTCTCTCTCTCTCTCTCTCTCTCTCTCTCCCTCTCTCTCTCCCTCCCTCCCTCCCTCCCTCCCTCCCTCCCTTTTGAGACAGAGTCTTGCTGTGTAATCCAGGCTGGGCTTGAATTTGTGGCGATCCTCTTCAGTGCTGGGATTACAGGTGTGTGCCAGCATGCCCGGCTAGAATTCTGTCTTCTGGTGGTGGGTGGCTATTTTTTGTGTGAGTCCATGCTGATGCTCACATGATGCCAGAGTCACCTGCGACCCTGTGTGCAGGCCACACCCCTGTCGTGTCTTACCTCCCGCTCCCCCAGGCTGCAGCATCAATGCGGAGACCCCGGTAACTCATGGTACTTAATGAGTGCTAGTGGGACTTCCCATAGGCCCAGGCCCCTAACTTAGTACTTGTTTTTGGTCCTGGGAATTGAACTCAGGACCTTGTGCTTGCCACACAGGTGCTTGTGCCACTGAGCTATATCCCTGGCCCTTCACTTTGTACTTCACTGAACAGAGAATGCAGGAAAAGCCAGCTCGGGGAAGGAAACCTCCCTGTTGTAGGTGGGAGTGTACACTAGTGCAATTAGTGTGGAAATTCCTCAAAAAACAAGCTAGACATTCCATTTGACCCAGCTATTTCACTCTTAGCTGTCTCCCTGAAAGAGCTAAAGACATCATACTGCAGTGATCCATGTACACTTGTGTTTGTAGCAGCACAGCTCATAACAGCTGTCTCAGTTAACTTCTCTTGTTGTTCAGACAAAATGCCCAACATCCAAAGTTAAAGGAGGAAATGTTTATTTGGCTCACAGTCTGTGGAGGTTTCGGCCCATAGTTGTCTTGCCCCAAGGCAGGGTGGCACATGGCAGAGGGACAGCAGTGCATGGTGATGGAAGACAGCAAAAGCAGTGAAAAAGAGAGATAAGACTCTTTCTGTCCTTTATATTGTATGCAGGCTTCCCGCGCTAGGTTGCATGTAGCGCTCACACTGTTAACCCTAGCCAGAACTGCGCCAAACCAATCAGGGGAGTAATTTACTAATCATAGTCCTTTAATCCCAGCATCACACACTCTAGATTCAGCACCTCTAAAAAACCCACCTATGACCACATGAGGCTCTGGGGAACATCTAGACACAAACCGTTACATTTGTACGCCCCCCCCAAAGACTCACACACATCCCTTTATGCAAAAGACACTTAGTCCATCTCTAAGAGTTGCCAAAGTCCTAACAGTTTCAGCACTGCTGCTAAGTCCAAGTCCCAAGTCAGAGATATAAGGCAAACTCTTAGCTGTGAGCCCCTGTGCAAATGAAAACGAAACATTTCCAACATTCAGTGGCACAAAATAGACATTTTCATTCCCACAGTTACAAATAGGGTTACAAAGGAACGAGACCAAAGCAAGTGCAAGATCCAGCAGGGCAGACATTAAATGGACAGTGGGCAGCGCAGCTTCCTGTCCTGTGCTCGGGCCGCTTCTGTCCTCCCGGGGTGCCCCCGATGACAGCACTGCGTGTGGCGCCACCACCCTCCCGGGGTGACGGCCTTGGCACCGCCCGCTCTGCCTGGGGCTGGGTGTGGGTGGCCTGCTTCGTGGCCGCACCACAGGTCGCTCTCTGCCCTCCACATTCTCTCCCATCTCCGGCTCTTATGTTGCGCTCTCTTCAGCTGCTGCCGGAAGTGCTCCAGCTTACGTGTTAGCAGGAGAGAGCTGGCTTGATGAGCAGAGGGGCTGGAGCGGCTAATGAGGAGACTAGGGTGGCGGAGGTGTGGCCACCCACCAGGCCTTCATTCCCCTGGGCAGGGGCAGGGAGGGAGCTGTGGCCAGCAGAGGCTGGGATGTGTGTCACCGTGGGCTGTCCAAGGTGGCGCCTGCTTTGGCAGGCCTGCTGATGTCTGTGGTGTGAATCTTTGCCAGGGGCTGATCCAGAGCTGTGGTGTGATGTTCCTGACTGCACAGCTGGACACCAGAAGGTGGGGTCTGTGAGAGCAGGGCCCCTGAGTGAGCAGACCTTGGGGGCAGCTCCTGGGCACAGAGCAGCTTGGAGAAGTACACGCTCTTTAACTGCGGGCCACTCATGTCATCTCTCCAAGTGAAAGAGCCGCACTCCCTCAGGGGCTGCGCTTATGCCATGAGGGACTTCAGTAACCCAGGTGGGCTGGTTATGTGCCTCCAGATGCAGCCCTTGTCGGCTCAACATGTGGTGCCAGTGGGGGCCACCAGGGGGCGATGATGAGCCGGAAAAAAGCCCCACCTGGGGTGAGGTCCTCTGACAGGAGCTCAGGGAGGCATGGATCTTCTCCAGCCAGGTGCCTCGGCAGCAGGTGGCAAAGATTGGGCACCCGTGTGCTGTGGTTGGAATGTAACTCATTCTCCAGTGGGAAGCATGGAATGTACCGTCACAGCACATGAGCGTGCACAGGACCCTGCTTCCAAATCCAGACCTGGTGCCCTGCCCAGGCAGTCTGTCCTCAGGCCCTCAGTGCTCTCCCAGGCTGCTTGGACCTCTGCTGGCAAAGAGTGGTGACTGGGGGAGCTGACGGTGCCCAGCCCAAAGCAGCTGGTGAAGTGCAAGGGCGGAACTGGAGAGCCTGGAATCTGAATTCAGATTGCTGAGACTGCTCACGCCAGACAGCCTTTATCAGAAACAAAGCCCAAAAGCCCCACTTGTAAGGAGACTCCCAATGGTTTCGAGACTGCCTATGCCTATGTCTAATCAGCCTTTGATGGAGAAGCCCGGAGCTTTTACTGGAGTGGGAAATCTGGGCCAACAGCTTGGGAAATACCCTGGGCAGCGTCGATGGTCTTTTGGACCCTTCTGGAGGGCCATGCAAGGCCCTGCCTCTGAGCTGTGCAGGCTTTGCCTGTTGTGAGGGAAGCAGCCCCCAACATACGCACGGCTCTCTGTGGTGTTGGCTGTTGTCTCTCAGCTGAACAATCCTGGGCTAGGGCAAAAGTAGTCTAACTTTGCAGAAGACTGCCAGCTCCCGAGTGACCTTGCACCCTCTCCCACCTCTCTGCCTCAGCCTTACCAGCATCACTGGCATGCTGGCTATGGCTTTGACTTCCTGATGGTGTGGAACACTTCTCCCAGTGCTCACTGGCTGTGCCTGGACTTCCCTGGGGAGGCGCGAGGGGCCTTTTACCTGCTTGGTTCTGTACCATAGCATTCCCAATGTTTTCACTGCTCACTGCGACATCATCTGCAACCTCAGTTGCCCCTGATTATGTACCACCCTTGAGCCTGCCACAGACTTCAAGAATGTCACTTCCCCCCTTTTATTTTTGAGATAGCGTCTTGCTATCGTGCCAGGCTGGTCTTGATCTCAGAAGCTCAAGGGACCCTCCCACATTAGCTAGGACAGTGTGCGCCATAGTGCCTGGCTTCACTATCACACCTCTGAACATGCAGGTCCATTTGCCTCTCCTTTTCAGGCCCCAGACAGAAAGGCTCCAAGTGGCTGTGCCTGCCATGCCAAGTGCATGGACCCTGTCTTGGAGCTACAGGATTGGCCACGGGGTTCAGGCCTGATACGTGTCACTGAGTATATGATCCCTTTGCTCTTCCCAACAACTCAGTGAGAAAGGCTGTTAGTCTTAAATTGGATGAGGGTCAGGGATTTATCCTAGGTGACCCAACAGGTTGATTACTGTCTTGGTTACTTTTTTCTCGTTGCTGAGACAAAATACCCAACACCCAAAATGAAGAAAGGAAAGATTTATTTAGCTTACAGTTTGTGGAGGTTTCAGTCCATACTTGGCTGCTTAAAGGCAGAGTGGCACATGGCAGAGGGCTAATGTTCATGGCCGCAGCACACAGAAAAAACAACCAGCAAAAGGGAAGAATGCCTGCAAGCAGCCTCTTCTTTTCCCTTACATTGTAAACAGCCTACCCCCTCCCAGGGGGCGTGTAGCTCTCACACAATCTCCATGCCCTCCTCTTCCACAGGCTCAGGATGTATACAAAGTAAGCACCCTGGCTTCCTGCTGCTGAATCACTCAGTTAAACCTCCAGATTCCCCAGGTTGACACAATGTATCAACCATAACAATTACACAGCCAGGCACTGCTCGCTTAGTATTATGAGCTTTCCACTCTGCTATTGCAGTTTTGCAAGGTGTGTTCTCTGAAGGAGCTCGTTGCCTGCACCCTGGGTGTGGACTGAAAGCCTTTGAGGTGAGTAGACATGGGCAAGTTTCGAAGGAATCGGTTTCCCGACCCCTGACTTAGATGCTTCCTCACTCACGCTGATGAGGGAGGAGGGGCCTGTGGCTGTGCCAAGGGGCTTTGGAGGACCGGGCTGCTCACTTCCCTTTTCACAGTGGCCCTTTTCCCTCACACAGAAGACACCCGGTGCACTTGTGTGTTGTGCTGCTTGGGAGCACTGCCACGGGACAGGGATCCCGAGGACCATGTACGTAACAGTAGGGTGGCTGCAACCACACCGGGTGTTGAGAAGTCAGTGATCCCAGTGATGGGGAGTTTGCAACTCTGGGGTGTGAACTTCTTGGCTTGCACAGAGACCAAGAGACTCTGAGTTGTCAATGGATGGCACAGTCTGCAACCTGTGATGGGCCCTGTCCAGATGGTGGTCATGTGACTCGGGAGGCTTCAGAATTCTTAGTTATTGCGAGGCACTGGCCCTTAAAGCAGCACCTTGCACATGCTCAGTATCTGCTCCTTGCTGAGCTCTACCCAGCCCTGGCTGAGAAGGCTTCAGAGAATAAAGTTACACCACAAACTCCTCCCACATCCATGTGCTTGTCTTTATGAACACAATTTCTCAGCATGTGCATAAACCCCGGACAGAGGCCTCTGCTTAGCAGCATGGTGTCTAGAGTCGCTGCCTTCCTCAAGAATGCTTGGGCCAAGGAGCCGGTGCTGGTTGTGTCCTTCACTACTGGGGGCCTCGCCATCATCCTGCTGCTGCTCAGCCCCTGCACCAAGTTCTCCAGCATGATCAACCAGCTCTTGCCCTACAACTACCCAGTGCCCATCCGAGATGACAGGAATGTGTCCTATGTGCCAGCCTCCCCCAGGACCCCCAGGGCCCCAGCTTGGGGTGGGTGAAGAATTTTGAGCGCCTCTTTCCATGTGCAGGGAGGAGGCCCCCTGTCCCCTAGTAACAGTGTGAAAACCAAAAAAAGAAAAAAAATCCCGGACAGACAACTGAGGCTGAGCCATGACTCATGTTAGCAAGAATGATGATCACTCACAGCAAACGAACCAATTTTTTTCAAGGTCCCATTTTTCTCATCAAGATGTACACTTGTAAATAAGGTTTTGCCTTTTATATTTATCAAAACCTGTAGTATATTTATGGTTTCTGTCATTTGTGTACACACGACAGCTGTGCTAAGTCAGATCCTAACAACTAGGTTCTCATGGCTTAATAATTTTACATGTAGATTCTCATTATTTGTGGTAATTATGGTCTATAAAGTTAGCTCAAATATTGACTTGCCTATGGCCACAACATTACTCCTAGGGGAAATAAAAGCAGGCTCCTGTAAGAGTCTGGACAGAATACATGACTTTGTTTTATGGATAGTTGTTTGGAGACAGCTAATTTAATATATTTTTGCCACAGACAGTTATATACAATCTATCTTCATAGTTAAACATTATTTCATTTACAGCATTACCTAATATACTCCACCATGCCTATATTGGCTTGCCTTTCACTCAGTCGTACAAAGGCAGTACACACACAAAATCTGTTTATAAACATTAATGCAGTACTGTGAATACACAGTTTATTTTTATTACAGGAATGCAAATGAAGTCCTGACAAGAGCATGAAGCAGAGTATGCACCTAAAGTTACATACAATGCTAGCTGACCTCTTACTGTGCATGGCCTGCAGGATGTGTCAGTGGTCTGACCTTCCACAGCCCTGGCTTCAAGCCTGACGAGGACTGGCGGAGCTTGTTCTGCAGAGAGGAAGATGTTTGTGAGGGTGATGTGTTGTGACCTGGCAGTCCTTGGGCAGGACTTCTGCTGCTTTCCTTCTTAAGCTGGCTAGAAAAACTCCTGCAGCCTTGTCTGCCTGGCTTTTTGCCTCAGATCCGTAAGAGTCTCAGAATAAGGGACAAATGCAGTGGAGGTGAGGTGCTTACATATGAGGCTTCGTTCAAGCATAGGGTCACATTCTTCCATGTCATTGAAAACTTTTTGCAAGGCAGAATTTCCTTCAGATATTTTGGCTGCTGTGAGAGGGACAATTTTTGGAGTCTTGAACCAACTGTCATCACTGCTTAGCTTTTGTCACTGACAACGATGCCAGCTTTCACCATGTCATCCAGGTCCTTGGTTGGCTCTACTGAATTCTCTGCCAACATCCCCTCCACATCTTCTGTCATGCTCTTGAAACCTTCTCTGCTTATCTGCTTGTGCAACGTGCAGTACGTTCTTAACACTGTTCTTTGTGTTCTCTGTAACACCTTCCAACCCTTTGAAATTTTTCACAGTCTGGCCAAACATTTTCCCAGCAGTTATTGATCAGAGCCTGTCTGATGCTATCCCAGGCTGTGCCAACATCTCAATAGTGTTTCGGATCATGACTGACTTCCAGTAGTCATTCCTAGTGGCTTCCTCAGCGGCATCGGACTTTTGCAAGCTCTACTGTAGAGTGCGCTCATGTAATGTGCCCTGAAAGCTTGTATGATGCCCTGACTGAGAGGCTGGCTGAGAGATGTAGTATTTGGGGGCATGAAAAGAACTTCCGTGTTGGGATGGGCATTATTAAGTTCTTCATGGCAATGAGCTGGAGCATTACCCAGAACTAACAAAACCCTGAGGGCAAGGTTTTTGTCCTGGAGATAAAGTTCAACTTCTGGAATGAAGCAGCCGTGGAACCGATCCCAGAATATCTGACGGCATCTATGCTTGCTTGCTCCACCTCCAGTGAACTGGCACACGGTTGTTTTCTCCTTTAAGTGTGTGGGGGTTTCGGGTTCTGCACACCATTAGGGGCTTGTGCTTAGAGCCGCCTTGGCTTTAGTGCACAAAAAAGGTTTCAAAGTCTTTGAATGTTTTAAAGCCAGGGGCTTTGGAAGCCATCTGCATTATGTAAATTTGTTTGCTGACATTCTTGTAAATCAAACTTGTTTCATCAGCATTGAAGACCTGCTCTTCAACATAACCCTTTTCATGTATAATACTTTACAGGTATTTTAAAAATTCTTCTATTCTTCAGTAGAACCACCCTCTACTGAAAGCTTAAAGTTTTTCATGCTGTGTTGTCTTTTGAAATGTACAAGCCCACCTGCACTGGCTGAAAAGGGGTTAACATGCTCATGACCCTGTGTTCTATGACTGTAGATTTTTTTGGCTTTCAGTTTCACTACAATGTGGTCCACTATGCGTTTGTTATTTGCCATCATCTCACGGATCCACACATTTAGCTGCTTTTCCATGGCTTCATCACACACTACGGATGTTACTTTAGCACTTTCTGGAGCGGCCTCGTGCATGGACTGGCAGAGCTCCTCTTCCTTTTCGTGGACCTATCATATTGTGGACTCATTAACATTGAACTCTTGGCAATCTGCACTGTAACTCATGTCTGAATGGAGCTTGTCTAACACACAAATTTTTTTGTAAGACACATCACAACTTTCTTGTGCACAGGAACACTAGACAGCACTTCTGCACTATGTTTGGAGGCCATTTAAAACAGGTAAGTTAGCAAGTAAAGTACAAAAAAAACTAGCCCTAAAAAGACTGAGAGGACATAGTTTGAGAAATGAAACAAAAAAGCAGAGAATGGCTTTGCTCACACCCAGTGGGACTGAGCAGTGATTCGCGTGTTGTGCTCCAGGCTTGTCAGGACATGACTGAGGATGTCCTGGAATCATTTTATTTTGGGGTTACATATACATTTTAGCAAGTAGGTGAGTTTACAAACCTACAATCAGAAGTGATGACTATTATTTGTATGGGTCTCTTGTAAAAACGACAATGTGAACACAAGACTTCTAAGCATAAAAACAGATTTCATTAGGATACTAATTCTTTGAGGTAAGTGGAATGGGATTGCATTAACGGAGAAAAGAATTTATATCTGATTTTTAAAGAGCTCGTAATATTTTTAGTTAGAGAATAGGTATTAAAATGTTACTGCAGTTGGATTACATTGATGCACTTTAAAAAAGGATGTAACAGTTTAAAATGCTATTAAGAGAATGCTACAAATGACACCCTTTGTAACCATTTAAGATTATGAAAAAATTAGATACTAATACTTGGTGCATGATTTCTAAAATTCTAGGAAGGCGAGGAACAAAAGGGACTAGGACACAGCTTTGGTTTTGCACTTCTTTAAGTTTCACTGGAAAAAAACCACACAGATCTGTTCAATTTTGAGGGAAACATAGCAGCACTTTCTCAGAAGAATTTTTCATCTGTGGGGGAAAAAGCCTTCATTTTCTTTCTCTTGGCATCTCTGAACACCCTGGTTTTGATTTTTAATTTTAAAAAACCCAAACCACAGTATTCCCGAGAGTGGCCAGATGGAGTGCTGTGGCTGGTCCTTACAGGGCGGGGCAAGAATCGCCTCGAGCGCGCGCAGTGCCAGAACTCTCAGTGGTGATTTGGTGTAGAAGCCAACGCCAGCTCTTCTTACATGGTTCAGGAGAGAATTCTTGACCAGGTACAACGCTTCGAGTTCAAACATGAAGTGCTGGCGGTGTCTCCAGGCTTCTCAGACAGCCGCAGGCGCAGGCGCTGGCGCTGGCTCTGCGGTCGGGGTCCTCAGCGCTGGGCGCGGCCGGCCCAGGCGACGTCGTCCAGCGCGGGCTTGCTGCCCCCTTAGCCGCTGTCGGCTGCGACTGACTACTCCGCTTAACGATTCATCAGGCACAACACTGCACCGCCATCCCGACAGGCACAGTTTACGTTGCTAGTTCCCTTAAACGACAGCGTTAGAATAAAAACTGCGCCTTCCATGCACTTAGCTGTGAAAGAAGGAAGTCCTCTCCGCTTCTTCCGAGAGCCTCGAATGCCCAGCCCGAGTTGTCCAGGCTTCCTCGGGATCGCTGCGTCCGCTCAGGCGAGCGCCGGGCGCGGGAGGCGGAGGAAGTCGGGCGGGCAGCGGGCTCAGGGCGGCGGAGGGCCCGGCAGAGCAGGCAGCGTCCTCGGGCGAGAACCGCCACCAAGCGGAAGAGGCCGCGGCGGCGCGCGGCCGGGGGCGGGGTGCGCGGTCCGAGACATCACTTCCTGCACCGGGCCCACTTCCGGGTGCGGGAAGGGACCGAGATTGGTGCATCCCGGAGGAAGGAAAAGGGTGAGGAGAAACGGCGGGCGGGCAGCGGGCTGGCTTCGGGCCGGGGCGGCCTGGCCGCGGCCGCGCTCAGTGCCCGCGCTCTGTGTTGCAGGTCTACCCGGAGCCGCGGAGCGAGAGCGAGTGCCTGAGCAACATCCGCGAGTTCCTGCGCGCCTGCGGGGCCTCCCTGCGCCTGGAGGTAAGCGAGCGGCCGCGGAGGGTGTGAGTCGGGCGGCGCGGGGCTCCGGCGGGAACGGGGCGGCCAGGCGGCGCGAGGAGCCCGGCGGGGACCCAGGCTCGCCCGCTCCGCCTCGGCAGTCGGGCTCGCGGAGCACGGGTCCCCGCGGGCGCGGCGGGCGGAACGCACGCAAGGACCGGTGGTCCCGGGCGGTGCGGGTGCCGCTGTCCCAACCACCGTCCGTACCCCCAGAGTGCGCGCCCGCCTGGTTGCGGCTCTGCGCCTCGGAGCCGCGGCCAGGTTCCGCTCGGGCCTTCGAAGGCGACTGGCAGGGCCGGGCTGAGATGAAGAGGACCCGCAGCCCTGCCGGCCTCGCTCCTTCCTCTACTGCGGCTGCTGCTTCAGAGATTGGGCAGTTTTACCGGGTCTGTGGCGCTTCAGGTTTAGGTCAGAGAATTCCTAGGAACCTATGTCTCTTTGAGGCGTCTTTTGCATGTTGCATGACGTTTTGTCCTAATATGGTCTTCGAATGGCACCTCTGGGAATTCCTTTTTTGCTGTTTGTCATTTTCCTTATTCCCAGGGTAGTGCGTTAGATCGAGAAATCTGGGCTTGCTTTCTTGGGAACAGCGGTCCGAAGTGTTCGCAGTCAGTTCTATTTAGATCTCTTTTTATGTATGTGCTGCTTATGTGCTTGGCCCTCTTTCCTTATGTGAGGACGAGATGGGTTGTACCAAAGCATCTGAACCCAGGGAGGTTCCCTTTCTCTGCGACAGTCTCTTGCTGTAGGTTTCTCGGGGAAGAAATGTAGAAGCCATCAAATCTATGAGAAAAGATTGTGCAGCAAGTTTTTTAAAATTGAAATTAGACCTACAAGAATTCATATAGGTTGAAGTACTATTGTCCTTGATTGTCTTTGATGTGGGTGAGGAGGTACTACAGGTGAGCGTTTAGGTAACACAGAAACCTGGGGGCGTTTTAGAAGAAGTAAGACAGTGTTTCTGAGATCTTTCCTTGGATCAGCTTCGTCATTTCACAATTGAACTTTCTTAGTGGGGTGTGGTAATGTGCTTTCCAATAGCGATTTTTACTTTCATATGACTTTATGATGAGATTCTGTTACCTTCCTCAAACTACAAAGTTTTGTCTATGTTACTGTCTTTCAGACTCTTTTTTGCTCCTTGAGATTATCTGGCAACTTCCGTGTAAGAGATAAAGAAAATTGAATGTTAAACCCTCACTTTTAGTTTCACAAAGGTTGCTTTTGATACCTCATATAGCAATTTTTTTTTTTTTTGAGACAATGTTTTGCTGTATCCTTTTGGCTGGCCTTGAACCCACTATGTAGTGCAGGCTGGTGTTGAGTTCATGCCCATCCTCCTGGAATTCATGCCCATCCTCCTGCCTCAGCCTCCTGAGTGCTGGAATTACAGGTGTGCGTCACCATGCCTGGTCTAGCAAACTTTTTTATAATTACACGTTTATGTAAAAGTGCTCCAGGAGAGAGTTGCTTATGGACAAGTTCCACACTCCTGGAGAGTCAGCTTTTGATAAGTATGTGTTACTGATCAAATGAGCTTAAAGTTGTAGTCCATAACAAGTTTTCCCTGTAAAGAAAAAAAAAATCAATGTTTCATTTCCACCACATTGTGAAAAGTGAAAGTCTGAAAAGAAACAGTTTGAAATTACCCCAAATTTAAAACAGCTTAAATTCCAGGTTAGCTTTTGTTCTTTAGATATTGGTGTCAGAATGGTTTTTTCAAGGGTTACTTCAGACTGAATTGTGTTGTGACATACTATTTTTTGTATGTATATTCTCGTTTGCTGCTGATCTCAGCTCTCCTCATGATTTCTTAAAGGAAAAGAGGAACTGGGCATCATGGTTACTGTGTTAGTTATTTCACTGCATACACATCTTAATTGGAGAAAATCAGATATTATCCCTAAATGAGCTGTTCAGGTTATGGAAATAATTCTGTAAGTTAATTTTAAAGAAATATTGTGCCATTTGTACGTACTGTTGCATGACTTTGAGCATCGTTGCTTTTACATTGGAAAACATTTTTACTTTAAATTTAAAAATTAGGCACTTTTGTGCTGGAAGGCAGTGCATGCAACTTAGATGACTTCTTTGTTGTTACAACTTTTCTGTGCTACTCAGCATGTCTTTTTGAAAAAAATTGGTTTTGTTTTTGCTTTTATTTATTTTTTGATTAGGACAGAAAAACTAGACACTGCAATGGTAGTTTATTTCCATTTGTGTCTCAAAAACCAGTTAAGTGATTGTGAAAGTAGCGCTGAGAAAATGTATTTAGGGCTGTATTTCAGAAGTGACTTAGGCAGGCCAGCCAGGCCAGCCTGAGGACATTTCTGCATGTCTAGAGAAACGCAGGTTTCTGTTTTCTGACTTTTGCTCTATGACTTCCCAGCTGTTCCTCAGGGGTGTGTGTGCATTTTCTCCTCCATTCAAATGATCACATCGGCTGCCACCATTTTGGTCAGCCAATACAATTTTACCGAATTAAGCAACTAAAAACTGCTTAAGCAACTAGCAAAAGCAGAGGTTGCATTCCCACGTAAAAAAGCTGTGTTTGGTTAAAGATGTCACAATTGTCATGTGTGTACCTGCTTTTTATTTCAAGATCAGAAATTAAGGGCATAAGATTCCAGTTGTTTGTTTGTTTGTTTGTTTATTTATTTATTTATTTATATTTTATCTTTTTGAGACAGGGTCTTGCTATATAGTTCAGGCTGGCCTTGAACCTATGTTGTAGCCCAAGCTGGTCTCAAACTCACAACAGTCCTCCTCCCTCAGCCTCCTGAGTGCTGGGATTACAGGTGTGGGCCATCACACCCGGCTCCAGTTGTTTTAAATGGTACTACATGTGCATTATTCATTTAAGCCCAAGTTAATGACATGTAGTTTTAAAGATATTATTGACAAAATTACTGTGTAATTGTGTAATAGCAATCAATATTGACTTAGTGGTCTAGAAGAGTGTACTATTTTTAATATTTAGTTATTTGCACAGATTTGATAATAGTTTATTTATTTTTAATTTTAAAAAAATAAAAGTACAAAAACATACTGACAGACACCAATTAGCATAAAAAATATGATAATAGTTTAATATACATAGTTTTCAGTAATAAATTTTGAAACGTCGATGGAAAAGATGGACTTTCGTACTATAAGCTCAGATATTTAAGTTTTCCAAGTCTTTGGCCACTGTGAAGGCAGGTTGTAGTTCAGAAGGAGCACTGTGCTTGGCTCCCACGGGTCCCACAGGGCCTTTGTAGCACAGCCTCTCTGCACAGATGAGACCTGTAGTCTGGGAAGGCGAACAGGGTTTGGTGACTGCATGGGGAGTCTGGGCAGCAAGGTTCACACTCCCCCGGTTTTCTGCTGAAGAACCAGCTGTGGGCCCCCCCGCAGTGCTGCCACCATTGTGTGGAGAAGAGTTTTCTCAAAGGGCTCTTATTTTTTTGGTAGCCAAGAAGAAATGAGGGAACCTGCCCTGTGTAAGCAGACCCCAGCTCGCCTTTCTTCTGGCACAGGTGCGTTGAGCCAGTAGGGAAAGTAGCCCAGCTTTCATTCATCCTCCCACCTGCTCAGCACACCCACCGCTACTAAAATTATCTGGGAAGGTGGAAGGCAGCCAAAGTCCCAGGTGGTTCAGAGCAGGAATTGCTCTGTTCCTGTTCTCACTCTTGGATTTTTAGTCTCAGATCAGTAGAGAATGAAATGTAGACCAACTACAGTATTCGCATAAAATTTAGCTGCTTACTCTTTTAGAAAAGTACTTATTTGACAAATAATTACGTATATTTATAGGGTACAGTGGATCCTGTGATAACTGAGTACATTGTGGAATAATTAAATCAAATGAATTAACATATCCACCACCTTACCTACTTCTCTGTTGTACAGTTAAAATTTCTTTTAGCAGTGTTGATGTCTGTAATTCCTTATCAGTACCTGCAGTCATGGTACTGTACGGTGCTCCCTAAGACTCCTCTCACCTAGCTGAAGTCTCTACCCTGTGACTGGTGTTTCCTTTCTCCCTCTGCACCCTCCAGCACCCTCTTCATTGAGTTGGACTTTTTTTAGATTCTACATATAAGTGAGAGCATGCAGTCTGTTATAGCAGTGTCTAGCTGTTCCCCCAAAGCCTCATGCAGTCATAGGTGGGGCTTTTCACAGGTGGCTGGGTCTA
This sequence comes from Dinomys branickii, assembly GCA_004027595.1. Lineage (NCBI taxonomy): Eukaryota > Metazoa > Chordata > Mammalia > Rodentia > Dinomyidae > Dinomys > Dinomys branickii. The sequence goes on along the minus strand of PVLD010009424.1, from coordinate 7,733 downwards.
GGCTGTGTGATGCTGGGATTAAGTGTCTGATGCTGGGGATAAGGGTGGGATTACTGAGTCAGTCCACTGATTGGTTTAGTGTAGCTCTGGGTTGTTAGTAGAAGGCTCACCCTGGGTGCAAGTGGCACTACCAAAGAATGAGAAGCCTGGAAGGGACTAAAGGGAGAAGTGGCTTGCTCTGCTCTGCTACTGTGGCACTTCACTCCTTCACCACTTGCTGCACTGCTGCCTTCTGCCTGCTCCGCCCTGCCGTGGGCTGTCTCTCCTCCGCAATGCCCCTCTGCCATGTGCCACCCTGCCTTGGGGCCGGCCGATTATGGACTGAAACCTTTGCAAACTGTGAGCCGAAATAGGCCCACCCTTAAACTTTAATGGTGGGTATTTTGTCTCAGCAATGATAAAGTGACTAAGACACAGTCTTTGCCTGTTTGTACCTGGCTTACTTTACTTACCGTTGCATCCTCCAGCTGTACCCATGTTGTTGCACATGGTGGGATTTCCTTCTTTTTTTGACACTGAATAGTGTCCCATCATATATACCACACATGTTTCACTTACAGCCTGCAGATTGGATGTGCCTGACTTGCCTGGGCTGTGTTGAGGGAAGAGGAATTACCTTGGGCTACAGTTAATGTGTATAAGTAGCAAAATTTCTTTTTTAATTTTTGTGTGTGTGGTATTGGGGATTGAATACAGAATTTCTGCCCTGAGTTACATACCTACGCTTGTTTTTTGGATGCATGGTCTTGCTAAACCTAGTATTCACATACTGTATTTTCTTGCTGCATCCATTGACAAATGCGTAGGTTATTTCCATTTCTTAGCTGTTGTCAACAATGCTGCATTGTGCATGGGACTGCAGATGTCTCTTCCATACCTTGACATCAGTTCCTGTGAGTATATACCCAGTAGTAGGATTGGTGGATCACTCAGTCATTCTGTTTTTAGGTCTTTGAGAAACCTCCATACAGATTTCCACAATGGTATTACTAGTTTACAGTCCGTCAGCAGAGTGCGAAGGTTCCTATTTCTCCACACCCTTAGCAACCAACACTTAGCGTTGTCTCTTTCACAGCAGACCTTCTAACAGAATGAGGTGAAACTTCATTGTGGTTTTACTTTGCAATTCCTCAGTGATTGGTGGCGAGCATTTTTTCATGTATTGGTCATTTGTATGTTTATTGAAAAATGTCTGTTCAGGTCTTTTGCTTATTTTTACTTTAATTTTAAAAATCAGATTCTATGGGTATATTTTAGATATGCATAATGATCACATTCATCATAGAAACCTATACATTATATATATATATATATACACACACACACACACACACACACACACGATATATATATATATCTATGTATGGGTTTTTTTTTTTTTGCTCATTTTGAATTGAGTTTTCTGGTTATTGAATTGTTTCAGTCCCTAGGTATTTTGGCTGCTGTCCCCTTACCAGATAAGTGGTTTTGCAAATATTTGCTCTCTCTCTCTCTGTGTTCTTTTCTCATCACTCTGGATTTTTGTTTTCTTTGCTGTGTAGAAGTTTTTAGTTTAGTGAAATCCCATTTGTCTGATTTTGATTTGTTTTGCTTGTGTTTTGGGGACCATATCTAAGAAAGTATTGCCCAGGCCATTATTGTGAAGGTTTTCCCCTTTGTTTTCTTCTAGTATCATACTTTAGTAGTTTTGGTTCTTAACGTTCCAGTCTCTAATCCATTTTGAGTTTGTTTTTTGATACATGGAATGAGATAAGGGCCTGAATGCATTCTTTTGCATTTGGATATCCAGCTTTTCTCAACACTGTTATGTACTGTCCTTTCCCCATTAAATTGACTATCAGTGCATAGGTCTGTCTGGGCTATTTCATCTGTTCAGTTAGTATTTATGTGTGTTTTCATGATGGTGCCAGGCTGTTGTGATTACTATGGCTTTGCAGTATAGTTTCAAACCAGCTAGTTGAAGCTTGCTTCTTTATTTCTGCTTTTTACTTAAGATTGCTTTGGCTATTAGGTGTCTTTTGTGGTCTCACGAATTTTAAGATTTTTTTATTTCTGTGGAGAATACCATTGCAATTTTGCCATAACTGTAGATGTCTTTCACCAGTATTCATTTTTCCTCTCATGAAAATAGAATTCTTGGGCCAGGGATATAGCACAAGCGCCTGTCTGGCAAGTGCAAGGTCCTGAGTTCAATTTCTGGTACAAAAAAAACCACCCAACAACAACAACAACAAAAAAGAAAATGGAATTCTTCCATTTATTTATGTTATCTTCAGTTTTTTGCGTTTTTGATTTTTTAGTTTTAAGTGTGCAGACTCTTTACTTTCTTGAAATTCACTCCCAGTTTTTGTTTTTGAGTGTAAGTGAAGTTGTTTTGTTTTTCAGATAGTTAATAGTATATAGATGAGCCACTGAATTTTATATGTTGATTTTGTATCCTGTGACCTTATTGAATTTATCTGTTCTAAGTTGTTTGGTGGGGTCTTTGGGGTTTTCTGTATGTATCTAAGATCTTTTCAAAGAGAAGAGGCAGTGTTGTATCTTCCTTTCCTCTTTGGATGCTTTTCATGTTTCTTGCCTAATTGCTTGATGAGGACTTCCAGGCTTTTGTCAGAGGGGAATGGTGAGTGGACATCCGGCTTTGTTCTTGACTTTCAAGGTGACGCTTCCTTATGTTTCTTTCAGTAGTATGGCATTTGGTAAGAATCTAGGTTCTGTACTTGTTTTCAGTGATACAATAAGGTCAGCCAGTGTGGGAGGTGACCCTGTGTAGAACTGTATGTGTCTTGACGATTAAAGTTGGTATTTTTCTTGAAAAGTTGTGTTTACTGACAAGAGTATTGTGACTGTGATCTCTGGCTGCTTTTAAGAATGTTCTGGTTAGAAGTTCAGGTTTACCTGAGGTTATGAGGTGGAGCTCCTCCTATCCGTGAAGCAATGTTAGGCAACCTCGTGCTCTTGGGTATTATGACCCTGTGGCCCTCCGTTTTGGTGAGCAGTCAGGGCTTTTCATTTATTTGTGACACCTCCTGGAGCTCTTTTGAATACTTCTCACTCGTTATGTGTTTATTTGTTTATTGGTTTAATTTTGGTCCTTTTTGAGATAGTTTCACTGTGCAGTTCAGGCTGGCCTAAAACTCACTTTGTAGCCCAGGCTGGACTCGAACTCATAGCAATCCTCCTGCTTTAGCCGCCACAGTGCTGGAATTACAGGTGTATGCCACCAGGACTGGCTTTCACTCATTGCTGTAAAATTAAATTATTGTACAATTAAGAAATACATTTATAATTCCAAGGTCAAATTAATAAAACCAGATGTGGTTTAAAAGTGAGTAGTTTCTAACTTCCCTGTCACCTTGTTCTCTCCCTCCTTATCTAGATCAACATTAATCTTTGCCCACTAAGAACTAAATGCATAGCGCATAAAGTGGTGGTCAGGTGGTGTTTATGTGGCGTATGTGTGGTGTGGGTGTGTGTTTCAGTGAGTGGGGGCTGGGCTGGGCACCCAGGGAGCACAGTAGCATGCCAAGGCACACAGTGATGTTCTGCAGTTGCCAACTCAGTTGTGTTACTAGAACTGCCAGTGAATTTTTATTGTTTTTAAGGTAAAAAAAAAAGTAAAAAAAAGATGTTCAAAGGTCTTCAAGTCCTGGCATTGATCTGCTTGACCACTTCTCTTTAAACCAAGCAACTTGCTTTAACCTCCAGTGTGCAACCATAGTGGGTTTCTTCCAGGCCCTTGAACATGTGTGCTATCCTCTCCTGTATTGGGGTAAGTGTACGTTCTGTTCTTCTGCTTAGACTACACCTGTCTGAGTCTCCTTTCAGTTCAGGTGTCGCTGTTCTTCAGATGTGAGGTTTTTAATTTGTATTAGCTCATGTTTGCAGTATGGTGATCCCAGTCGTCATAAGGAGTTTGTGCATGCATACGAAACATCTTCATTGTTTTCCTGTCCCTTTGCCTGCCTACCTTCTACCTCACACAGGACTGTGAAAAGCCACGTCCCTGTTCTCCAGGTGAGGAGGTACGGACAATGTGCTCCCTGCACTAGCTGCTCTTGGGGCCTCCACTCCATGGCCAGACACTGCTAGTGCCTAAGCCCCATCTCCAGGTGTCATGGGCCCTTATGTCTGCGGAGTAGCTGAGGCGTGGGAGTGGGTGGTTAAGGGGCAGGGGAGACTAGGGGTGTGGGCTTCCTCAGAGGCTTTTCCACCCCATTCCGCTCCGTCGTGACCCTCATCCTGCCTGGAAAGGTGGGGCCAAGCAGGGTTTGTGCTTGAGACTCTGCACATGTTACTGGTCTATGCTGTGAGGTCTGCTGTGAACAGATGCGCACTGGTTTATGTGTGCTAATCGTAGCTAAGCCAGAAGTGGCAGATCTGTAGGGAAAATAATGCTGTTGTTATTTATTTGTGCTTAAAACTGTGAGAGCAAGCAGTTCTCTGTTCCATGACCCTGTTTAGGGTAAAACATTCCAACTTCTACATTTGAAGGCTGTTAGGGTCGCTTTTTTTCTGTCTTTTTGAGACAGGGTCTGGCTATGCAGTTCAGGCTGGCCCTCAATTCAGTTTGTGGCCCAGGCTTGCCTCAAACTCACAGCAGTCTTCATGTCTCAGCCTCCCAAGTGCTGAGATTACAGGTGTGTGCCACCATGCATGGCAGGGTTGCCTTTTAATTTATTTTTTTCTTCTAGAAGTAGTGGTGGACTTGTTAGTGCTGGAGAGTTCAATCTTTGCCACCTTTGCTTTGCTGTGTTTATATCTGGTAGCTAGGAGTCACTTCCTGAGACCCCTGACCTTTGTCTACAGCAGTGGCAGCCTGTCATTCTCCAAGACAGTCAGGGTGGCTGATTCCTGAGAGCGGGGTGTGTGTCGGAGAAGCAGGCTTGCTGTGTGGGGTGGGTACTGAGAGCAGCTCAGAACACTTGTGGCTAGCTTTGCCCCTGTGGTCCTCAGGGAACTGCCTGGGGTTTTGGGTTGCTACTAGCTCCCCTATGGCACCAGGTGTCTGCTCCAGGGGCAGCAGCAGGCGGTGACCTAAGCTCCTCCCCCAGCCGCTATTTCTCTGCTGCTTGCTAGCCGCGCCACTGGTACAGCGGCGACAGTACAGGTGTAGTAACTACGTGTAGTAACGGTGTAGGTATAATAACTGTACAGTAACAGCACAGGCATGATTACTGCACAGCATATTGAGGGCACAGTTGAAATAACTGGAGTGTAGTAGCAGTACAGGCATGATGACCGCACAGCGTAGCCATGGTGCAGGTGTGATGACTATGGCGCCTGTATAGTGGGGGCAGCTCAGCTTAGTACAGCACAGCACAGCACAGTGACAGCTGTTCTCCATGTAGATCTGATGAGTTCATACAGAGCTCCTGGAGCACTGTGCAGGCTTGAGATGCTAGTAGAGAGTAGTTGTTATTCTCTCTCCCCACCTTTCCTTGTTTGAACCACATTGTGTTTTTTTCTTTAACCTAGTAAAGCATATTTATTATATAAAATTCAAGAAGTAAACCAGATAAAAATCATGTAACAGTAGCATCTAGAGAGAACAGTGTTCACATTCGTAGGCCCTTTTTGGACTCCTTTTCCTCTGCATGCAGTGCAGGTGCTCTGGAACTGCGCGGGACTTCGCAGCATACAGGATGCTGTGCGACGCATCTTGACTTGGCGCAGCATAGCTATTTCCTGTGTCGTGTATTCCTCTGCTGATTTTAATGGCTGCCTGTAGGGGTAATCACCCCGTTTTGGATGTGGCAGTACATTCTAAGTGTGCTCTTCTGTGAACAGCGAGTGCTGTGACAGATGTTTCCTTTCCCTCCCCTGCCACCCGCATTCCCCTTCTCATTTGAACACGTTCTTACCAATATCTGACCTCTACTTCGTTCCTTGTTTACCCTTTGCGTTTCTTTTTTTTTTTTTTAATTTTATTTTAAAGACAAAAGAATGGAGACATATGAACCAGAAAAGCCATAAACAATACAGAAAATACAAAGTTATACAGAATATAGTAGGGAATTAGCACTGGATGTTGTATTACATAATGTTATCTTCACATTAGTTAACACAAAAACATTAAAGGAAACACCAAATTATAGAGAAGATAGTAGGGAATTTGCACTGGATGCTGTATAATACAAAGTTATTTTCACTTCTGCTAATACAAAAACGACTGAGGAAATACAGAATTATAGAGAACATAGAAGGGAATTAGCCCTGGATGCTGTCCTACATAGTATTACCTTCACCTTTGTTACTCAGTTACACAGATGATGGCCCGTTTGATCATTCAGTTTTTCTCCTCCCTCATGTCCGTTGCCCTACCACTCAATCAGTCGTCTTCCCTGTGATAATAACTGTACTCCTGCATTTATCTAAATCCTTGGACTCTCGCCTTGGGAAGAGATATAGCTGCCTCAGATTATACTGTAACATACACGGGTTTATACAAACTGCCATGGTTAGAGGTGGGAAAGCACATATGCTCACAGCAGACCACCCGCCCCCCCCCCGCCCCCGTCATCGTGCTATGGGTGGGGGCGGGTCCAGTCCATGGGGTGCCCTGAGCGGGGCCCTCAGCGGAGCAGCCACCGGGCCCACAGCGGAGCAGCAGTGGAGCAGCCGCGGGGCCCACAGCGGAGCAGCCGCGGGGCCCACTGCGGAGCAGCTGCAGGGCCCACTGCAAATCATCCGCGGGGCCCATTGTGGAGCAGCCGCGGGGCCCACTGCGGATCATCCGCGGGGTCCACAGCGGAGCAGCCGCGGGGCCCACTGCGGATCATCCGCGGGGCCCACAGTGGAGCAGCTGCGGGGCCCACTGCAGCGCAGCCGCGGGCCCACTGCGGAGCAGCCGCGGGGCCCTCAGTGGAGCAGCCGCGGGGCACGCGCCCCCATCGGGGCGCCCTCTGTGACCCTTTGGCTCTGTCCCGTTGCCTTGATGCCAGAGGCCCTTTCTTCTCCTCCCACCTCCTTCTGATCTCCAGCATTACTGTTCCCCACCCCTTGCAGCTGGGCAGTGGGTCTCCGAAGCTAAAGCTGTGAATGCCGAAACGAGGGTGTGGGCCAAGGGTGTGCTTGGAGCGGTGACCTCCTCCCTCTCCGTCTAGTCTCCCTCCAACTGCGCCATACCAGATCTCCGATCCAGAGGAGGTTTTGCTTAGTCTTTCTGAGGGTTTCAGTTCCCGTTTCAGATCCTTCTCGAGTTCAGGATATCCACCTCTTTCCTTTCTGTCCTTCACATGTTTCTATATTGCTATGTCTGAGTGGCATTCCTCTGGGAGGTTCTCTCTCTGCTGCCTACCCGGTCGCCATGGGTTCATACAAGGTTCATATATGCAAGCAGTGTGGAGACACTCCTGTTGCTCGTATTAGTAGTTTGGGGTGAGTCCTGAAGCCTGTGGACTTGTCCCATTGCTGTCAGGAACAGGTGGTGATTGCGCAGGCTGCCGAGGCTCAGGGTGCTCACAGAGGGCGTTCAGGGTGAGAGCCGAAGCCCAGTAACTCAGTTCATGCTTCCTGCTTGATGTTGGAGTGGGAAGGGCGTGGGGCCGTGTGATCCACCTCCATCTGCAGCTCTCTCTTGCTGTTGTGCTCCAGTTCCTGTTTGTTCCTTGGCTGGATCCCTGGGAGTTGCTGTGGCTCTGATGTGGGTGCCGATGCACCCCACCGCTCCCCACTGGCAGCCGCCCACACAGTGGAGAGGCAGGAGGCCACAGCCTCGAGGCAGGCATAGA
>PVLD010009423.1:0-77108 GCA_004027595.1 Dinomys branickii | reverse complement strand
TTGTTGTTTGCCTGTTTTGTTTTTTGTCTTTGGATTTTTGGTTTTTGTATTTTTTCTGTTGTTGAGAAGATTAATTGTCTGACTAAATTTGCATGTCTGTATATGGGTTCATATATTTACACTTCGAAGATATCAATGGATAAAGCAATAACCACTGTTGAGACCATGTCACCTTGTCTGTAGATTAGTTGTGACTGTATTATTTTTATGCTAATTGGTGTCTGTTTGTTCATATGTTTTTGTACTTTTATTTTTTTTAATTAAAAAAAAAATTCCTCCCCTGAGGGTAAGATTGCCATATTGAAGTCATATTTCTTGTATATAATTTTCTGGTTTGTTTTAAATTTTGTTATAGAGCCACAAACCTAGTTCATACAGGTAAAGCTGACAAATTAATAGTTACCACAGTTTGTCATTTTCTAGGCTGTGTTGGATGCTACTGTTATTGTTCATCATACTACTCTAGCCAAGGTGACATAATTGTTCTCATCAGTTGTTTTTCCTGGTATGCCAAGATTAAGATTGCCTTATGTCCATAAATAATACCTTAAGCCAGTGCCAAAGGACAAGAGGCAGCAACTTCTCATCCCCAGTAAAGTGAAGTGGTAGGATCTTGCAACAAACTCAAAATTCAAAAGCTAGCTACACCTGGAAGGTGAACTCCTAAGGACTCTACATACTAGTAATAAAGTTACCTGCCATAAGCAATATATAAGCCCAGGACTTAAACTTTTTAAAAAAGGAAGAAAATAGACACAACCAGTCCCTAAAGTTCACATAATCTTCCTTTGTCCTCCAGTCTTGCAGGACACAACCACAGACTTCCAGCTCACAAAAGGAAATCCAGGGTGCAATGAGGTGGAACAAGTCAAAAGCCGTGCACCTGTACTCTGTGAAGTAGTAACAGTGGAAGTAACAAAACAGATGAACGAGGCTGTAGAAAAAAATCAAATCAGAAATAATTTCTCAGATAACTACAGAAATACTGATCATAATGACAAATGTTTAATGACTCTAGAGCAGATACATATTAAAAAAACAGAGGAGCTTAGGTAAATGGAAACCATGAACACCACCAAATGAGAAATGGAATCCATGAAACGGATTCCAATGGATAGCCATGAAATTACAAATTCCACTGAAAGCAGAATGAACCAATGTGAAGAATATCAGATATAGAAGATAGCACTAAGGTTAGCGATTGTGAAAGACTCCTTAAAAAATAGGAAGGGACCATGAAAATCAATCCAACAGCTGCTAGATGATGAAAAGAAGAATAACAAAACTGATCAGAGTCAGGAAAAAAGGAAGAGATAACACAAATGATACTATAAACTGGTTCACAGAAGAGATGGCAGAAAACTTTCCAAGCAGGGAAAAAGAATTTGATGTACACTTAAGTGAAGCATATAGAACTCCAATTAGCCACGACCCAAAATAATCTACACCAAACATATAATAATCAAGAATCCACAAACTCAACACAAGACTATTAAAAGCTGTGAGAGAAAAGAAATAAATTACCTATAAAAGAAAGCCCATCAGAATCACAGCAGAATCCTCAACACAAACTTTTAAATCAAGGACAACTTGGAATAAAGTATTTGCAGCCCTAAAAGAAAACCTGCAACCCCACACAAAACTACCTTTTAAAATTGGTAAGAGAAATAAGATACTTCCATGACACAGAACATGTAAAGAAATTCTTGACCACCAAAGCAGTACTCCAAAATGTTCTGAAGGACATTATAGAAATAGATAACAAGGACTATAACTCCAACACAATGAATCCAATGCAAGGCAAGTAATTAAATAGAAGCGGGGAAAATAGGAACCAACAACAGGAAAATAATGTGAAAAGGATAAGTTAACACATATCACTTATAACCAATAATGTAAATGGTCTCAACTCACCAATCAAAAGAAACAGATTGGCAGAATGGATCAAGAAGCAAGATCCAGCATTATGCTACATAAAAGAAACACATTTAATTCAAAAATAAATTCACAGGCTGAAAGTCCAAGGATGGAAAACAATACTCCATGTGACAGGAACCCAGAAAAAATCAGGGATAGCTATTCTACTTACAAAGTGTATTTCAAGCTAAGACTGATTAAGAGACAAAGAGAATCACTACAGCCTTATAAAGGGAACATACGAAGAGGAAGTGATAATCATAAATGCATATGCACCATATACCAGCATACACAATGATAAAAAACAAACACTAATGGACATGAAACATCAAATATGCACTAATACATTTGCAGTGAGAAACTCAATACCCCATTATCACAAACACAGCAACTAGACAAAAAAAAAAAACCCAAAAGCCCAACAGCAAAGAAATACCAGAACTGAACCAAATCTGTGAACAAATTAACTTAGTAGATGTCTACAGTGTTCCACCCCACAGCAACAAAACATACATACTTCTCAGCTGCACACAGGACACTCTCAAAAATAGACCACATACTAACTCAAAGAACATGCTTAAGTAAATGCAAAGGAACTGAAATTATCCTATGCTTATCAGAACATAATGCAATGAAATTTAAAAGTAATGGCAAAAGAAACCACAAGAACTTCATGAACACATGAAAATAAAACCTTCCTGAACAATCCGAAGAAATTGGGCAATTTCTACAATTCAGTGATAATGCAAATACAACATACTGGAACTTAGGGGACACAATGAAAGCAGTCCTACCAGGGAAATTTATAGCAGTGATTTCCCGTATCACAAAAAGAGCAAGCCTAAGTAAACAACCTCATGTGGAAACTCAAGCTTCTAGAAATTGAACAAGTCAAGCCCAAGCCCTGAAAAAAGGTGGAAGTTATAAAGATATAACTTTATAAGAACACAAGGTAAAAAGAATTTAGTTATAAAGAACACAAATTAATGCAATGGAGACTAAGAAAACAATACAATCAATAAAATGAAGAGCTAAATCTTTGAAAGATTAAATAAAACTGGTAAAACTTTAGCCAACCCCATCAAGAAATGAAAAGACTGAAATCCATACAATTAGGAATGAAAAGGGTGAAATCACAACAGATCCTTCAGAAACCCAGACCTACTGCAAGAACCTGCATTCAAATAAGACAGAAAACATAGAAGAAATGGACAGACTTCTAGATACATATGAATTACCACAGCTGAGTCAAGATATAAAAATTGTAAATAAAGCAGTATGACTGAATGAAATTGAAGATGTAATTAAAAACTTACCAATAAAGAAAAGCCCAGGCCCTAATGGATTCACTGCTGAATTCTGTAAGAAATTTAGAGAAGACTTAATGCCACTATTCCTCAAAGTCTTTAATAAAACCGAAAGGAAACAATACTCCCAAAGTCATGCCTGGAAGCAAGCACTAGCCTGCTTCAAAATCAGATATCAAAACCAGAGAAAGATCTAACCAAAAAGAACTATAGGCCAATTTCCCTAATGAACACAGATGCAAAAATCTTCAGTAAGATCCTGGCAAACAGAATACAGCAAACCAGGAAGATTATACACTATGACCAAGTAGGATTCATCCTAGACATGCAGGGATGGTTCAACATACCCAAACTGATAAATGTAATACACTATATGAACAGAGCCAAGTACAAAAACCGTATGATTGACTCCAGAGATGCAGAAAGAACTTTTAACAAAGTCCAACAGTCATTCACGATAAAAAAAAAAAAAAAACCTACAGAAAGTTGGAATAGATGTTTTTTATCTCAATCTGGTAAAAGCTATCTGTGACAAACCAACACCCAACATTATACTAAATGGACAAACACTGAACACTTCCACTCTAAAATCAAGAGCAAGACATGGATTTCCACTTGTGGAGGACCACGTAGGAGACCATCCTTGAAAGAGGAGCAATTGCCTCCATTTTGGCTGAGCCTGACCCTATTTCTATGTACTGATATGCACAGAGCTGGCTGGGACTTTTCCTTACCCCATCAACTGGCTTTCAGCAATGCGTATCAGGCTAGCCGAGGTTCTGACGGTAATCTTTGGAGACGGCAGGGGTGTTTCCCAGGACCTCCTATTGTGTTTCCACAAGTGAGTGAGCCAGGATGAGGCAGAATGCTCCATGTGTTGGCTGGGATCAAGCCTTGGGACAGAGGCTATGACTTCCTTAGGCTTGAAAGATTACATATCAGAGCTAAAGCACTAACCCTAAAACATTGGATACTATCTCAATTGTGTTATGCAGTTTACTCTTTCTGCATATCTTTCTGCATTTGCAGAGGTGATTTCAGGCCTCCTGCCTAGCCCAGCTCATGGCACTCACCTACTTCCCATGGTTCTCACAGTAACTCATCCTCAAGCCATTCCCTTCTTCATGAATGAATAAAACCTGAGTTCAGCCTTGGGTCCAGCCCTTTGTTCCATATGGCCATCATTGTGGCTGGACTTAGGACCCCTTGGCGCCCCATAACTACAAATATGCCTTAGTGTCTTCATTCTCACTATATGTTGCACTGGAAGTGGTAGATTGGAATTAACTTGCTAGAATTTTAATAACTTTTCATGGGATAAGAAATACAAAGTTCCTGGGTTGTGATGAGGACTGGGAAGGGCTCCCTATAATTGGCACCCAACGTGGGGCTTGAACTCACAACTCTGAGATTAACAGTCTCTTGCTTTATGGACCACTCTTAAGTAATACAGTTTTAGAAACTTTAGCCAGAGCAATTAGGTAAGAAGCAAAAATAGAAGTAATAAGGGTAGGAAAGGAAGAAGTTATCTTTTTTTTTTTTTTTTTGCAGGTGACATGATACTCCACATGGAAGACTCCAAAAACTTCACCCAAAGACTTCTAGATTTAATAACCAAATTCAGTAGCATATTGGAATACAAATAAACACTCATAATTCAATAGCATCCTTGTATACAAATAACAAATTGATAGAGAAATTAGGGAATCAACCCTTGCACACTAGCATCAAAAAAAATGAAGGAAGTAAAAGACCTTTACATTGAAAACCAAAAGACTCTGAAAAAGGAGATCAAAGAGGACATCAGAAAATGGAAAGAGATCCATTGGTCTTGGATAGGAAAACCCAATACAGTGTAAATGGCTATACTTCCAAAATTGTTATACAAATTTAATGCAATCCCAGTCAAAATACTAATAGTATATCTCACAGTAACAGAGAAAACAACCCCACATTTTATTTGGGACCAGAAGAGAGCTAGAATAGCAAAAACAATTTTGGTCAACAAAGGCAAGGCAGGGAACATCACAATCCCTGACTAGAAATCATACTACAAAACTACTGTGTTAAAAGAACAGGGTGGTATTGGCAAAAAAAAAAAAAAAAAAAACAGAAAGAAAGTAAAAAAATCAGACCTGAGGATCAGTGGAACAGATTCGAAGATACAGAAACAATTCCAAACATACTGAGCCACCTTACCTTTGACAAAGGATCCAAACACCTTCACTGGAATAAAGACAGCCTAGACAAATAATGCTAGAAACTGGCTTTCCACATGCTAAAGATTAAAATTAGACCCCTATCTTTCACCATGCACTACACTAAAATTGAAATGGATTAAAGATCTAAATGTTAAAGCAATAAATCTTCTGGAAGATAGAATAGGTAGAACTCTTAAAAGACTTTGGTGTACGCAGACTTTATAAACAAAACCCTAAATGCACAAGAGCTATCACAAACAATCAATTTTTTCCCTAATTTCTCTCTCAGTGAGTTTGGCAACAAAGGCAAGGCAGGAGGCATACAATCCCTGAGTTCAAATTATACTACAAAGCTACTGTGATAAAAACAGCATGATACTGACAAAAAAAAAAACAATAAAGAACACCTGAGGATCAGTGGAACAGACAAGAAGATGCAGAAACAACTCCAAACACACTCAACCACCCTATCTTTGACAAAGGGGTCAAACATGCTCACTGGAAGAGAGATAGCCTCTTTCATAAATGGTGCTGGAAAAACTGACTTTCCAAATGTTGATGACTAAAATTAGAACCATGTCTATCCCATGCATTAAACTAAAATCAAAATGGATTGAAGATCTAAATGTTAAAACAGAAACATTAAATCTGCCAGAAGATAAAATAGGTAGAACTCTTGAAGATATAGGTGTAGGCAAAGACTTCATGTACAAAATTCGAACTGCACAGGAAATACCACAAAGAACCAATAACTGGTATCCCATCTTTTTAAAAAGCTTTTGCTCAGCTAAAGAAACCACCAACAAAAGAAACAACCACCGTGTGGGAAAAAATTTTTGCCAGCTGTTCCTCAAAGGACTAATATCTAGAATATATAAAGAGCTCAAAAACAAAATCAGAACCTCCCAAATTTGTCAACCCAATCCAAAAACGGGGATCTGAAATGAACACACACTTTTCAGAGGAAGAAGCAAAAACAGCCAATAAATACATGAAAAAATGTTCAATACCGCTGGTCATTTGAGAGATGCAAATTAACACAATGCTGAATTTCCATCTCACACCAGAAAGAATGGCTATTATCAAGAAGTCAACCAATAACAAATCCTGGAGGGGGTGCAGGGAAAAAGGAATTCTCCACTGATGGCAGAATAGACTGATGCAATCACTGTAGAAATCAATGTGCATATTCCTCAAAAAACTAGGACCAAAGTTTCCATTCAACCCAGCTATTACACTTTTCAGTATGCTTCCAAAAGAATTAAAAGCATCACTCCATAGTGATACATGCACACCCATGTTTATAGCAGCACAGTTTATAATAGCTAAATCTTGGGAAAAACACAAATGCCCATCAACTGAAGAGTAGATAAAGAAGATGTGGGTTTTTTTTTACATAATAGAGCACTACTCAGCCATAAAGAATGATAAACTTGAGACATTTCTAGGTAAATAGATGCACCTTGAGACCATACTCTTAAGTGAAATAAATCAGAAAAATGTGTACATATTGCATCATCTCTCTTGTATGAGAAACCAAAAGTGTACATAAAGACCAAAATGTATAGTAGATGTTGGGAAATGGAAAGAAAATGTTCAAATTGGAAGGAGAGTAAGGGAGGAGGGAGGGGAAAGCAAGAGATAGGAAAAAAAAGGAAATAAAGCTTTATAAATAAGGACAGAGGGCTTGAAGAGAAGGGAAGGGAGTGGGAAAAGAAGAAGAATCAAGATCTATCATGTATGAGTATAAATTCCCTATGATGAATATCACATTATGTGTATCTAAAATGTACCAATAAAAAATTACAGTACTATATATAGTATTTTATTAAGTTAAATTACATAACTGCAGGAAACATAGCATATTTAGGATTTAAACTATAAAAATAGCCATTTAAAGACATATTTATGACCATATCTGAAATTTGCGGTTTTTTACAATTTGGAGGTACTCGAGGAACATAACCCCATGAAATTCTGGGGTCTACTGTAAACATAAAATTTAAATATCATGTTTTGTGAAATCCCATGGCAACAACAAGGAAAATACTTGTGCATGATTCACAAGGCAAAATGAGAAAGGAATCATAGCACCTCACAATAAAAAAAAAGCACAAAGGAAGATGAGAGTAAAAGATAAAAATAACTAAACAGAAACAATGAACACACTGCAACATTAAATCTTCTACTATAAGTAGTTACTTTAAATGGATTAAGCTCTCTAATAAAAAGATAATGATATTGAAAGCAAAAGGTATTTTATGCCTGCAGTAACCAAAAGTGAATATGGATGAACATACTTTTACAAAATAAACTTTAAATCAAATACCATTTTAAGAAACAAAGAAGGACCTAGACGGTAGTGCTGCTGCCTGTTATATCAGCTACTTGGGAGGCTAAGGCAGATGATCATAAGCTCAAGGCAAGCCTAGGCAGTTGGCAAGACCCATCTATCTTTTTTTTTCCTTTGGTCTTTTTGAGACAGGGTCTTGCTCTGTAGTTCAGGCTGGCCTTGAGCTCACTTTGTAGCCCAGGCTGGTCTTGAACTTGCAATAATCCTCCTGCGTGCTGGGACTACAGGCATATACCACCATGCCTGGCCCATCTATCATTTAAAAAAAAAAGGCAGCCAGATGTATAAAGCCAACAGTAACACAATGAAGGGAGAACCAGACACCAGTACAGCAATGTTAAACAGTAAAATGTTACTACTCTACTTCCAGTAATAGATAAAGCAGGGAAAAAGTAAAATTGGAAGAGACCCTGCCCTGGTACCACCAACACTAGGTACCTCACACTCCAAACCCCACAGTGAAGAAGAGAAGAGTTCCTAAATTGCACACACAGTGCCACCAACACTGGGCACCAGGTGCATCAGCCCATGCAGTAGGAAAGAGGACACACCCTGCTCACCACTGCTGAAGCTACCCTGATGGAAGAGGAGGCCCCACCCCACCCACTTCACCACCACGACCACCACCAGCTGCCTCATGCTGTGACGTATGCAAGAGGAGAGCAACTGAACTACCAAATCCTAGCTAGCTTTGCACCTTAGTCTCGGCACTGGGTATCAGAGATAACCAACCAACCAACCTGACTGAGGATGAGAACAATACCCTGGAGGAGAGTTGGACTCTAGGACTGAAGTGATACCCTTCCACAGAGACTGAGTGAGAGGCAGCTGTGGGAGAAAGATTTGGAGAGAGTGATAGCTGGAGAGAGATCTCCTGAGATCCCTGAGAAGCTCAATCTCAAACTAGGAAGATCACAAGACCTTCAAGGCCACATTTGGGGGGGTGTAAGCTCCAGAGGGGGTGGATGTGAAGGAGATGGCATTTAGTTAGAGGTCTGTCTGAGCTCTTGCAACACTGAGCTCTACATCCCATAAAAACTAGTTGCCTAATATAGTACTATAGGTCAATAATATCTGGGTGTATATACGAAAATCATAAACCTCTTTGCCTTGTTTAAGGATGGTTCATAAGTGGTTCTTAGGGTTTGTCACGATCCAGTTTATAGTTGATATTGTTCTTGCTGAATTTACTACTATAGCCAAGGTAACAGGTGTTGTTATCAATTGGTTTTCTCAATATGCCTAGGGCTTATAATACTGTGGCCGACTCCTAAATAAGTGGCCACTTGGCCAAAGCAGCTGCAAACCCAGCACAGTAAAAACAAAACAAACAAAAATAGAAACAACTCAGAGAATCAAGGAGGAAGAAAACATAACCAACACAACAGAAATATTTAAAGGGTATCAAGAGAAATAACAAAACAGTTCAATAAGGTACATGGTGAATTCAAAGAAGATGTAACTAAACAGATAATGATCCTCCTGAAACAAAGATCACCAAGTCTAGAGAAGACACTAATAATAATAATAATAGTTATTATTATTATTATAATAAAAAAGTGGTGCTAAACAAAGACATTCAAAACATGTTACTCAGCATAGAAAACAATAGGAATACATGAAAAAAGTCCAAACAGAAATCCATGATATTAAAAATATGATTGAAAGTATGGGCAGGAGAAGCAACCAATGTGAAGACAAGAGTGTGAAATCCAAAAGTCAGAGCTAATGTTAATGATCAACTAATGAGGGGTACCTTAAAAACAATAAGAGAAAATGAAAAATAGATCTAACAGGTGTTAATATCAGTAATTGGAAGTAATGAAAAATTAGAATGCAGAAAAAGAGCATAAAAAGCCTGTTTACAGAAGGAATAGCAGAAAGCTTTCCAGACATGGAACAAGAATTTACAGTACAGATAATGAGGCACACAGAACCCTGAACAGCCAAAATCAGAAAGAAAAAAACTCCATTAACCATAGAATAAAGTATCAGAAATCTAACACAAGAACAGAATCATAAAAGTTACTAGACAAAAGGAACAACTCACCTATAAAGGAAAACTCATCAGAATTGTAACAGTCTTCTCAATACAAACCTTAAAGGCAGAAAGAAGAGTTCAGAATGAAGTGTTTCAAGCCCTAAAAGAAAAAAAACTTCCAACTCATATTGATCTATCCTGAAAAATTATCTTTCGAAGTTGATAGACAAAAAGGTATTTCCATAATGAACACTCAAAAAAATCATAACCACTAAACCAACACTACAAATTCTCAAGCATATTTAAGAAAGAGATAAAGAAGCTCACAATACAAAAAGATCCAACAAAATGAATGCATGAGATAGTGATAGCAACTGAGTACTGCAGAAGGGGGTAAAAAGCAAAACAGCAACAGGCAAATAATACAATGACAGGAACAGATAAATACCTATC
Organism: Dinomys branickii; assembly: GCA_004027595.1. NCBI lineage: Eukaryota > Metazoa > Chordata > Mammalia > Rodentia > Dinomyidae > Dinomys > Dinomys branickii. The sequence goes on along the minus strand of PVLD010009423.1, from coordinate 66,896 downwards.
CATTATAATTATCAACGTGAATGGACTCAATTTGCCAATCAAAAGACACAGACTACCAGAATGGATCAAGAAATAAAATCCAATGGTATGCTGGTAACAAGAAACACATTGCAATACACAAAGAAATTCACAGACCCAAAATCAAAGGATGGAAAACAATATTCCATGCAATAGGAACCCAAGAAACAGTAGAAGTAGGTATCCTCTTTTCAGCCAAAGTGGACTCTAAGCCAAAACTAAAGAAAAGAGGCAAAGGAAAGGGCATTACATATTAACTATTATACAATGGAACTATTCAACAGGAAGAGATAACAATTAGAAACATATACGCACCAAATCAGGATGCACCCAACTTCATAAAACAAATAGTAATGAGCATAAAAGATGATATAAACATCAGTACAATTATAAGCGATCCTCAATACCCCACTATCATAAATAGATCAACTAAACAAAAAAATCAACAAAGACCTATCAGAATTGAACCAAAGCTCTGAACAAATAGACTTAGTATATACAGAATGTTCCACCCAACAACAGAATATACATACTTTATAGCAGCACATAGAACTTTTTCAAAATTGATCACATACTAACAAAGCATGCTTAAATAAATGCAGAAGAACCAAAATTATCTCATGCATATTATGAGATCACAGTAGAATGAAACTAGAAATCAACAGCAAAAGAAATCAAAGAAACTATGCAAACATATGAAAATTAAACAATACACTCCTAAATAATCAATGGGTCACAGGCAAAATCAAGAAATAAGATACTTACTAGAAAAAGGGCTGGCGATAGAGCTCAGTGGAATAAGCACTTGCCTAGCAAGCGCAGGGTCCTGAGTTCAATCCCCAGTACCGCCAAAAAAAAAAAAAAGGATACTTACTAGAATCAAATGATAATGCCACTACAACATACCAGAACTTATAGGACACAATAAAAGCAGTCATGTAAGAGAAGCTTTATAGCTGTAAACAAAATAGACAAACCCTTACTGAATCTTAAAAAAAAAAAAAGGAGAAGACACAAATCAATGCAATAAAAAATTTAAAAAGGTGAAATCACAGTAAATACCACCGAAACCCAGAAATTTACAGTGGACCTCTGACTTACGAGCCCAATTCATTCCCAGGGCTGGTTGTAACTCAAGCTGTCAATTGAAGGCTCAAGCTTCCCAACACAATCTTGAAAGTCTCCTGTACACAGGCAGATCTCAGTGTCCTTAGAGAGACAGTGGCCCAGGATTTCTCAACTGACCTCATACAGGAAAGGATATTCTAATGTTCCTTCCAGAACTCTTTAAGGGTTAAGTCTGCATCTGAGACCATCTGGAAGCACAAGCAGCCAGCATTTTGGTCATAACTCAAAACATTGGTTTTAAATTAAAACTAAAATCTTGGTTATAATCCAAGGTGTTCGTATATTATGCCACTTGTAACTTGAGGGCCCACTGTACTGGCAACTACTTCACAAATCTATATATCAAAAACTTGAACTCAGAAGAAATGGTGAGATTCCTGGACACAGATGAATTACTAAAACTGAACCAAGAAGACTTAAAAATTTGAATAATCCAAAAATAGCCAATAAAATTGAAGCAGTAACCAAAAAAACCCTACCAAGAAAAGCCTAAGACCTGATGGATTCTGAGCTGAATTCCCTAAGAACTTCAGGGAAGATCTAACTCCAGTACTCCTCAAACTCTTTAATGAAACAGAGGGAAGGAGTACTCTTGGAAGCTAGTTACCAGGATCCCAAAACCAGAAAAGGAGGAAACAAAAAAGAGAATATAGGCCAATCTCTTTAATGAACACAAATGCAAAAATCCTCAGTAAGATCCGGGCAAAGAGAATGCAGCAAATAATAAAAAAGATTAATTATACACCAAGACCAAGTCGGCTTCCTCCCAGGGAAGGACGATTCAACTAACCCAAATTAATACATTTAATTCATCCCAAAGATAGACACAAGGACCAAAATCGCATGACTACCTCAACAGACACAGAAAAAGCATTTGACAAAATCCAATGTAGAGGTTTTTATCTTAATCTGATTAAGTCATTTATGACCACCTTACTGCCAGCATCATATTAAATGGGGAAAAACTGACAGGTTTCCTTTTAAAACCAAGACAAGGATGTCTGCTAACAAGGATGTCTGTTTAACATAGTCCTCGAAACATGAGCTAGAGATATTAAGCAAGAGAAAGAAATAAAAAGGATACTTATAGTGAATGACAAAGTCAAAATATTATTATTTGAAGATGACATGATCCTTTACTTAAAAGATCCAAAAGACTCGAGGAACTAATAACCAAGCTCAGCAATGTAACAGGATACAAAATCACACAAAAATCAATAGCATCCCTATACACTGTCAGTAATAAACTTATTGAAAAAGAAATTAGAAAAACAATACTATTCACAATAGCGTCAGAAAAATTATTTAGGAATTAACCTAAGAACGTAAAAAATCTCTACAATGAAGATTACATAACTCTTAAAAAAGCAAATAGAGGACGCCATCAAAAATGGAAAGATATTCCCTGTTCCTGGAAAGAAAAAAACCACTATAATCAAAACAGGTATACTTCCAAAGCTGGCATACAGCTTTAACTCAATCAAAATGCCAACAGCATTTCTCACAGATCTAGAGAAAACAGTCCTAAAATGTATATGGAACCAGAAGAGGCCCAGAATAGCAAAAATAATCCAGGGTAACAAAAGCAAAGCAGAAGGCATCAAAATCACAGATTTGAAGTTACAGTATAAAGCTACTGTGATTAAAAGAGCGTGGTACTAGCACAAAACACAAACATGTGGATCAGTGGAACAGAATAAAAGGAGCAAAAGCAACCCCAGGCACATTCAACTATTTGATCTTTAACAAAAGGGCTAAAAACATATACGGGAGCTCCAGAAAGACTACCTCTTCAATAAATGGTGCTGGGAAAATTAGATATCCACATGCACAAGACTGATTCAAGATTCATGTATCTCACCATACACTAAACTAAAATCAAAATGGTCAAGGATCTAACTATTAAAACACAAACAATCTGCTGAAAAATAAAATAGTAAAACTCTTGAAAATATAAACATAGGCAAGGACTTTCTGAACAGAACTCCAATGGCATAAGAAATAATATTGAGGGAAAAAATGGGGTTATATTACATTAAAAAGCTCCTGTACAGCAAAGGAAACAAACAACAGAGTAAAGAGACAATATATAGATTGAGAAAAAAATTGCACAACTATTCCTCAAGACAGGACTAATATCTAGACTATATAAAGAAATCAAATGTATTAGACACCCTCCCAAATTTAAAGACCCAATCAAAAAGTGGAAAATTGAAACAGACCCTTCTCAGAAGTACCAATAAATGAAAAAATGTTCAGTATCACTGGTTATAAAAGAAATGCAAATTCAAACTACATGGACATTCCAAGTCACCCCAGAGAGAAAGGCTATCATCAAAAAAATCTAATAGTAACAAATGGTGGTGAGGGTGGAGAAAAGGTAATCCCTCTACATTGTTGGTGGGGATGTAAACTATGTTCACTATGGAAATTAGAGTGATTTCTATGGAAATTACACAGATTTCTCAAAAAAACTAACAATGGAAATTCCATTTGACCCAGCATATTGTAAGAACACATGTATACCCATGTTCACAGCAACACAATTTATAATAGCTAGATTTTGAAAGCTATGTCCATGAGTAGATAAACAGATAAGGAAAATGTATTATTTATACACAACGTAGTAGTACTCTGCCAAAAAAAGATTAACTTCAGGCATTCATAGGCAAATGGATGCAACTTGAGAAACATAATGTTAACTGACGTCAGTCATACAAGCTTAATATTGAACAGGGTTTCACTTACATGAGAAAATCTCAGAGAAAAAGAAAGAGACAGAGAGGGAGAGAGAGATAAGGGAACAAAACAGAAGATGAACAAATAGGAAGCAGGGAAAAGTTCAAATAGTTTCCCAAGTTCTTTATTCTGTTGTTTCAACATATATACTAATTTGCTTTATCTATACTACTAGTTTCTCTTAGTTCATCAAAAAGAAAGTTTTGTGCTATTATCTCTTTGTTTCTTTTTTTGCAACTAAGCCTTTTTTGTGTATGACTTGTACTCTGAGTAACATTTTGGGCATTCTTTTAAGATTATGGTATACAGTACATTAACTATTGCTATTCTGTCATTATTTTGTTATGAAACTTTTATTTTTCACAGAAGTGCTTTTTATATTTACTTGTATTACTTTTAAAAAGTTACTGAAGATAATTAGATGTCAAAAGCTTAAAAACTGTTTCTGTTGTTTGTTCAAAAAAATGAATCCATGATGAATGAATTACTGCCCATCCACATAATGAAATAATATCAAGCCATTACAAATGAGGATAAAGGAGAATAATTCTTTATGCTATGTGAATGTAGATATCACATGTCCTATAGAAGAGAAGGTCATAAAAGACAGTCACATGTTAATGCTTTGCTAATAATAAATATATATGTATTGATAAGAAATTACATATATACTAAAGCATTACTAGTAGCTAGAAGTGAAAAAATATTACATTGAGCTTTTATATTTTCTTTGTAATTTTGCTCAAATTTCCAAAATATTCATGTATGACTTTTGTAATAAAAGATTGTTTTTCAAATTAAAAAAATAAAAAAATTAATTAATAGTTAAGTAAATAGAAGAGTCACACACAAAAAATCAATAAAGAAACAGAAGACAGACCTGGGCTGGGGATACAGCTCAGTGGCAGAAGCACCTGCCTGGCAAGTGAGTTTAATTCCTGGTACCAAAAGAAAAAAGAAACACAAGACCTGAACAACACAGAAAGTGCAACCAGCAGATACACACAGAATACTCTATCTAGCAGCACCAGGATCTGGTGCCAGAATAGATCTGTTCTCCAGAACAGATCATCTATTAGGTCACAAAACAAGACTTAATAAATTTAAAAGGCTGAAATTACAGCAAGTATCTTTCCCAACTACAACAGAATAAAAATAGAACTCAAATGTAGAAGGAAGTAAGGAAAATTTACAAATGTGTGGAAATTGAACAATGTGGGGAAATGTAAATAAACAGTTATAACACTCTTGTACTATCCAGTCGTTCCCTATGCAGGTGGCATAATGTTATCTAGAGAGAGACTGTAGTAAGCAAAAGACATACCTGTTTTTGGAGACGAATCTAAGTTGCCTAGGTTAACTTTCAACTTGTGATCCACTGCCTCACCCTCCTAACTAGCTAGTATTACAGGCAACACCATGCCTTCCTTCTTACAAATACTGAAGAACTGAAGTCAAACAGATTATGGTCTCTGGCCAGAAGATAATTAAAGTAGACAACAGTAACAAGAAGAGATGAGAAAAATTCCCAAACATTTAGAAATTGAACACTAGATTGCTAAGTAACTGATGGACCAAAAAATGAAAGAAAGAAAGAAAGAAAGAAAGAAAGAAAGAAAGAAAGAAAGAAAGAAAGAAAACCAGAATATATTTTAAACTGAAGAAAAATTAAAACATGCATACCCCACACATTTTGTGCAATGAAGTTAAGCTGAACTCAAGAGTGAAATTTATAGCTTCAAATGCTTATATTTAAAAAGTCTTGAGGGGGGGTGCACACCTGTAATCTGTAATCCCAGCACTTGGGAGGCTGAAACAGAAGGACCACTGTGGGTTTGAGACCAGCCTGGGCTACACAATGAGTTCAAGGCCAGTATGAACTTTGAAGGTAGGCCCTGCCTCAAAAACAAAAACAAAACAAAAGTCTAAAACAATGATATCAGTTTCTACTTTAAGAAGCTGGAAAAGGATTAGTAAATTAAACTCAAGAAAGTAAAAGGAAAGTAATAATAAAACTAGGAGTATAAAACAATAAAACAAAACCAACAAAATATAGAAAACAATGAACCAAATCTGATTCTCTAAAGAGACTGTAAAATAAACCTCTAGTTATATCAACCATGGAAAAAGAGAAAATACACATTTCTAACACCAGGCATAAAAAAGTACATGTCAAAAAACACACAAAATGGTTCATTTTCAAGACAAACTAGTTAACTCTGAGAGGAAATTACTAGCAGGTAAAATTGCCTAACACCTGCAGACTGACAAAGTTCTTGCATCTAGGAAGTCTCTAAGTAAACAGGATCTAAGACAGAAAGAAATGAGTAAGAAAGCCTTTGCAGAAAAAGATACACATGAGAGGGGATGGAAAAGAAAGGCACACACTGGCCCATCTTCACAGTAAGACAGCTAAGGCTAAGTGGAAACACAGTAATCAAAAGGTCGCATAAAATCCCTCAACAGGAGCACCTGCTTCTCAGAAAATGAAGAACAGTATTATGAAGAAACCTAAACTCAAACAGGGAGAGGGGAATGGGGAATGCCTTCTAAAGAGAAAAAGAACATCCTGGCAACATCTGGAAACACTGTATCCCTCAGACTACTGAGCCAATGGGGATGGGGTAAAGGGCCTGCTTGCTAGGGGTATACTGCTGGCTGTGACTGCCCAGATGCACCGGCGCACACAGCACACACCCGCCTTGAAGACTGACATTAAAAAGCCTCTGTTCCGCTTTTGTTATGGGCAAGTGAACTCCTTTCTCTCAGTACATTACTGCAGATCCTCCAGAAACAAAAAACATAGGCAATATTATTTTCTTAAAAGGCCTCTCAACTAAGTAGGACCAAAAGAAGAACTCCTTCAACCTGATAAATTTATGTAAATATATTATGAATATTAAAAAATACAGCTAACATCATATTTGATGATGAGAGATCAAAGGCCTCCCCATAAACCCAGGACTGAGGACAAGATGTCTACCTAGAGCACGTCTCCATTCAACACTACACCTGAGGCCCTAACCTGTTTAACAAGGAACGTACAGCATACTGATTAAAAAGATGTCACTATGCCTTTATTCACAGATAACATAATTACACATGCAAAAATTCCTAAGAAATCTGCAGAAAGTAAAAGGGAATCCAGCATGATCATGAGAAGTGAATATAAAAAATTATGTATCTATGTGCAAAGTCTGAGCAATGAAAACTAAATTAACACTGTTTAGAAAAATGAAAGAGAAGCTAAAGGATGGAAAAGTACATCCTGACGACTCAGCACTGTTAAGATGTTAAATCCATGAAATTAATCTCTAGATTCAAGGTAGTCCCAGCAGGGCTTTTTGTAGAAGCTGATAAGCTGAATCCAAATGCACTGGAAATGCATTTAAAATGAAAACCTCTTAAGAGAACTAAAGACAAAATTGAAGGCCTTAACAATGCCTGACTCCAAAATTCATTACAGACACAGTAACAGGCAGAGTGGTATGAACACAAGGTTGACATATGATCAACAAAAGAGCCTAGAACAGATGCCTGGGTGGGACCATATTAAGTAAAGTGAGGAGAATGTTATATCATAATGAAAAGGTTTCAATATGTTAGTTGTAGAAGCAAAATGATACAAACATTTGTCAAAACTCAATGATACTTGTACAATTTAATAAACACGTAAAATGTATTTTACTGCATGTAAATTATATTAAAGATGCTGCTAAAATATATTAGAAATGATCCCTCAAATCTACCATGGTTGTTAATATAGATCTGGTCTATTATGGTTGTGTCTAGATGTCCCCCTAAGGCCTCATGCAGTCATAGGTGGGGCTTTCTCAGAGATGGATCTAGAGTGTGTGACACCGGGATGGATTCACGGTGCGAAGTAAAATACAGGGCACTAGGACTAAGGGTGTGAGTGCTGTCCGCCCTGAGGAGCCTGGACAAGACATAAGGGATGGCAAGAGAGGTGCTCATTCTGTTGCTTTGTACCTTCTGCCTGCCATGAACTGCTTCTCCTCTGCAATGCCTGGCCACTGTGCCACTCTGCAGCCCCACCCTGCCATGGTGCCAGCCAATGACAGACTGAAAGCTCTACAAACTGTAAGCTAGATAACTCTTTCCTCTCTTTGTGAGAGACCAGATACGGAGAACTAAGGCCTAACTGACCTCCTCTGTGAGCACAAAGGAGAAAGGCAGCATGCAGGCAGGATGGCATTTGCAGGTTCCAGGGAAAAGTCAACACAGCTGAGATCCAGTTGTTTACCTGGGCATATGCTACTAGATAACAGAAAGCAGGTGAATCTTCTGCTACTCTAATTGCTTGTACCCCTGTTTGAGTGAATAAAGGCAAAGTGAAACAGACTCTTAGGTACTCTGCCCACTAGAGGCACGAAGGCCCTGGGTGCTGCATCCTAAACTAACCCTGTCTCCTTTTGTCTTTCCTCCTCATTTGCCCCTCCTCCCCCATCAGGTGACAAACTAGTAGGCTGGGTCCCTACATCCCTTAACTCGAGAGTGTTGGGTATTTTGTCTCAGCAATGACAGAAAAGTAACTAAGACATGGTCGGAAATAAAATTAAAATTTTAAAAAATCCATACTAGGCCAGATACTGTTTCTGTACATTCAATTCTCATAACCACTATCTAAGGTAGAAACAACCAGACTTGAACTCTTGAATAAATGCTGGGCAACTGCACCCCCCCGCTTACTGGGACTCAAGAGTCAATCTCAGCGTGTCACTTCTGTCCCTGCCGCTATTACTGCCATCCTTTTATTACATATGTCTTCCTCAGAGAAATTTTCACCAATGCTACTTCCTACTGGAACCATGTTTTTTAAATAGTAACTTCATTGGCGTTTAGCATTCTAAGACAAATCAACTTAAAACAGAGGACAAGAAATATCCCTTTTAAGTGCATTTCCAATGCATTTGGATTCAGCTCATCAGTTGCTATAAAATATCCTGCTGGGACTGCATTGAATCTAGAGGTATTTCTTGGGATATTCCTTTTTATCCCTCATGAATCTCAGTAATCCATAAACTGAACAATCATAGACTAACCAAGCACTATGTACTAAATACCTCAAACTACATTATATAAAGATTCCTAGGGCTGGGGATATCATCACCCAGTGATACAGTACATGGCTAGTGTGTGCAAGGACCTGGGTTCAATCCCCAACACCTCAAAACCAAAACCAAAACAAACCTACAAAAAACCCTGCTCATTGTCCTAAGCATTTAGTATTTAAATGCTTCTCATAAAATCATAAAAAGAAGGGTAAATACATTTTTTTTTAGTACTATAGGTTGAACCCAGGCCCTTTACACTGAGCTACATCCTCAGCCCTTTTTCATTTTTAGACAAGCTCTCGCTAAGTTGCACACATTAGAGTCAAACTTGCAATCCTCCTGCCTCAGCCTTCCAAAGTGCTGGGATTACAGGCATGTAATTATATGGTACGTAAATTCTAATCTTTCTCGCATAATATAGCAGTTTAGTGATAAAACTGTAATTCTTTTCAGTGGTACAATTCTCACACTGGAAATTCAGATAATCTTCAACTTATGGTGGTTTAACTTAAAATTTTTTTACTTTATCTAAGGCAAAACAATATGCACTTAACAGAAACCATACTTGGAATCTTTTCCACACACCAGTAACATACTCATTAATATGCAGTAACGTAAGTCTCTTGGGCGACACTGTCTAAGAATGCTGGGTAACAGCTGTGAGCCACAGCTCCTAGTAAGCCATTTATATGATCAAGAGGATAAGCAACTAATACACTCTGCAGTGTACTCTGCTGTTAAACTATGATGCTGGCTAGGTAAGGTCCATTAAATGTATTTTGGACACCCAGGCTTAGCAAGACCCTGTCACAAAATAAAAAAAAAATTTTTTTAAATAAAAAAATTTCAAGGGAAGATAGGGATGTAGTTCAGTGTGACAGCCCTGGGTTCAATACCCAGTACAGCCAAAAGGTATTTTCAATTTTGGGGGAATTTACTGGGACAAAACCCCATCATAAATTCTTATTATAGATTTTTAACCTTTAAAATGTTATACCAAGTACTATTTGGTTGAACTACCTGTTTTCCTGTGGAAAATAAAATTCTGAGCTGGGCATGGTGGAATATGCATGAAGTTCCAGTGACTCGAGAGGGTGAGATGGGAGAGACCCTTGAGTCCATGAGTTTAAGACTAGCCTGGGCAACCAAAAAGACTACATCTCAAAAAAAAAATAAAATAAAAAAATAAATAAATAAATAAATAAAAAATAAATAAATAAATAAATAAATAAATAGAAGAAAATTATTGTCAGGCGTGATGGCACACACCTATAATCCCAGCACTTAGGGAGGCTGAAGCAGGAGGATCACAAGTTCAGGAGCTCAGACTGTCTCAAAATAGAAATTATAGACCTAGGGATGTAACTCAGTGGCAGAGTATCCCTGGGTTCAATTTCCTAGTACCTACCAAAACAAACAAAAACAACCTTAAAATTCAACACCTAAAAAAGACAAATAACCACGTATCAGAATAAAAATCTTTATTGTCATAAATACCATAAAATGCATAAAAATATTCAAGGGAGACATGGTAGAAAACAGAGGAAAACTTTCATATTCAAGAAGGAAGTGACCGATCATGGTGTCACACACCTGTAATCCCAGCACTTAAGAGGCTAAGGCAGGAGAATCTAGAGTTCAAGGCCAGTCTGGGTTACACAGTAAGTTCCAGGCCAGCCTCAACTGCATAGTTAATATCCTGTCTCAAAAAGGAAAAAGCAGTGGCGGGAAAGACATTCTTAAAACTGCAAGACAGAGGAGGTAAAGGTGAGAAATAAACATACCTACATATTTTTAGTGCTAAATTAACACTACCTCATGTAGAAATTACATTCTTACTAACTCATAAAGACAAAACATACTTACAGTTATGTGAACACTGAGGAATTATCATGGCAATGTTGAAATATTCAAAACAAATTCCACATCGCAGCAAATCATCTACTGTCTGAAATGCAAAAATACATGTACAGTGAGAAAGACACTAGAATTGGAATGTTCACCATGCACTTGTTCTCTATCCCCTAAAAACAAACTCCTTTGCCAGATATGTATAGATATAGATATACAGATATTCATATGCAAAAGCTCCAGAAAACCTATAAGGAATCCTGACAGAGAAAAAAAAACATGTAACCCTCATGCCTCATCCAAATCTCAGGTTACTCAAACTGCTTTCGATACATTGATTCTGCGGTTTCCTGTCTTACTCTTAGCCATTTATAAAATGTTTAATGTACCCCTGCTCCATTTTCTATGTACTGCCAGTTCTTACAAGAAGCCGCCTCTTCAGACCCCACCCCTTGGCTTATGGCTACTTGGGGTAAAGGAACCAACAGCCACTGTCACTACATACATTAAGAACCAAATCAGAAAAAAGCTAAACATTAGGAATCAAAGCTAAACATTAGGAATCATCTACACAAGAGCTGGGGATGTAGCCCAGGGGCACAACACTTCCCTGGCACGTATGAGGCTCTGGGTTTGATCCCAAGCATGACACATCACCAAAAAAATATGTATCAGAAATTACGCAATTAAAACCCTTCCTTGAGGAAACTGATACCTAGCAGAGGCTTGAGTCAAGCTGGGAATAAACTTCCTGTCTTCTCATTCACTGCCAGTCCAGTACTTGCCGCATAGTATTACCTAGTAGATTCTGCGTGATACCAGAGGAGATGAGGTAGACAAACTAGAAAGTCAGATACATGTGTGTCAATCTGGAATATAGTCTAAACTGGAAAGGATCTATTCCTGCAACCCAGAATCTTTTAAATCATTTAAGTAAGGTACAGGCAGTACATTTGGTCTGCTAGTTTTCTTTCAAAAGGGAGAACTGAGGGCCCAGGAGTGTGCCTCAGTGGAACAGCACTTTTCCTAGCTTGTGCAGTGCCCTGGGTTCCATCTCCAGCATTGGAAAAGAAAAGGGGAGCAGATAAGAATGCACTTTGTTTTTATCATATATTATAAAGAGATTCTGAAAAAATACACAAAATAATGAACAATGGTGACTGGGAATTGGGGAACTGGAGAAGTGAGGCACGCTGTGGAAGGCAGACTTACTTTTCATATTGTGATTTTTTTTTAAGCATATAAATCTACTACCTAAATTTTAATATATGCATCTATATTTACGTTATATGTAAAAAAAAAAGGTTAATGAGTGGTTTCTTTCCAAGATCTGCAGTTTTTGTATATATGCTGCCAAAATGAGCATAGATCTACAGTTCCGGGATCCAACCAGTCACAATTTCCTCCACCTAGCTTTAGGGCCAATGGGCTTTTGAGGTGTGCTCTCTGCACCTCAGGCCCCTCTGTCCATTCACCCCAGAAGATGGTTACCATTCAAGCTAAGGCGCATCTTTGCTCCTGTTGGTAGATGGGAAATGCCTAGTGTTGGCCATGGGGCAGGGGTTCAAGTGGACTGTTGGACTTCCACAGGGTCTGGGTACTCCCTTCTCTCCCTGTGCATTGTCCTAGTCCAGGATCAGGGCAGTTGCTTAGTCCTTGCCTCTGCTGCCTGTGTCAAATGGCACTAAAATGCAGATCCAGCTAAGAGCTGGTAGACAGTCTCACCCTTGGGTGTGCGCAGTAGGTCCTGAATGGGCCTACTTGTTTGCACATACAGCAGAGGCCTGCTTGCCCTATTGGTGGAGGGGCCCCCCCACCATGTGTCTGGAGTGGCTCCACACATCTGGCACAGGCCTGCTTGCTCACTCTGGGAAGGTCGTGGCTCATCTGGTGTGGGCCTGCTTGCCCACATCAGGGGAGGGGCACTCCATATTTCACTTTAAAAGACGAAGTCTATGGAGTTCCTAAGGTGTTGGGTCAAATGCAAAAAGCTGACTATAAAATAATCTCAAAATTTAAATTCATAAAAACAGAAAAAAAAATCAGAGAAAATGTTAAGTGGTGGTAAGTGTATGGGTAATTTTCATTTTCCTCGTTTAATATTTTTCTATTATATACATATACTACACTTATCATCTACCATGAAGTAATTTTTATTGTAGTAAAAACCAGTCTGCTAACATCAAAATGCAAAAAGCTTACTGTCCATTAACTGGACAGTAAGCTGTTACAGACACAAAAAGCTAGAGGATTGTGCTCAAGATCAATTATAAGCAGAGGCAGGACTAGACACTAAAGCTGGTCTGTTATACTTCTTTGTATATGCCATCATCTTCTGTGGGAGCAGTGGCTCTGAAAAAACTTCAGAGCATAGTTTATGGAAGAAGGTAACATTTCAGATCGGTTCTAACACCCTGGTACAAATTTCCAGTCATATCACTCCAAGACAGCAACTTGCATGTGTCTCAAAAAAATAATAATAATAATAATAAAGTATGTAAAGTAAAAGCCTGAATGGAGAGCTGTCAGCAGATGTTCCAACATTTCTTTAGTCAAAGGGGGAAATACAGAAAGGGTGAAAGAAGGTTCTTAAGCGCTTGGCTATAGATCCCTTTGGAAACTGGATGAAAACTGGAGGCTCTTCTCAGGAAAATATGCAGGCACAAAGATTATAAATAATTCCAGACATCAAAGTCCTTCTATGGATCCTAATTTAGAAATCATAGATTCTGATTCAGATTTCTATTTGATATAAGAAAAGCTGCTTCTAGTTCTTTGGCCCTGGAGGAATTCAAACAAAAACTCAGATGAAAAATTGGGAGATGGTAGGGGAATGGCTTTTCAATCTTAAGACTTCATGATTTTAATGTGCGCTAACTATAGACTCAATCCACTTTTTGGTGGAAATTCACTGAATACTCTCTAGGACTGAACTCTATATTCAGTGCTGTGCTAAGACGCCAAAGCCAAAGAAGACAAGGAACCTGCCTCTAAAAAACAACAGGAAGTGTGCAAATATATAAATATGCATAAACCTACAAGGCAGAAACTCTACAGGGCACAGAGCTCTTCTACTTCCTTTATCCAACTCAATCTTCATGACAACAAACAAAAGGAGAGACGCACTTAACATGCTAAGTGATTATTATAATAATAATAAAGACATATTAATTAAATGTTTACTACATTCTAGATACCTTCCATCAATTAGAAAATAATTTCTGAGCACTCACTTTGCACCCACTCTATTAAACATAGTAAATTAGCCAACAGGTACCCTACCCACATACATAACTCAGCTAAGCAACCTTCTTTTTTTTTTTTTTTTTTGGCGGTACTGGGGATTGAACTCAGGATAAGCAACCTTCTTAACTGTTTTTGTTTCTACTTTGAGAAAATTCAGTCTTAGGTTAAAAAAGTAATCCAAGGTTACATACTAAAAGAAAAGGATCAGATTCAACCCAGGACCGGTGAAATTTAAATCTATGCTCTTCACTATATCTTGGTGCTAAGACCACAATATCAAAACCACAGATTTCCTGGCTGGAACTTACCACAAGGTTAGCTTTTCACCACAAGGAAATCTCATGTCCCCAAGTCCTCCCCCTGATGACATCAGGAAGAACAAGACCTTATTTTTACTTTAGCTTCCCCTAAGACCCTTCACTTAATCCTCAAAGTGTGCTCTAAAGGTGGGGGTGGGGGGCGCTATTCCCAAGTTTTAAAACAGGAAGGAAAAGGGAAAAGTTACACAAATGGGGGTGATCATAGCAAGAAAAAGCAAAACAATGATTCTTTCTCAGCACAGCAAAGTACACCTGCTCCTGCGCAAACCTAGTGGGAATCAGGGCACACCAAAGCCAAAGGCAGAAACTGATGTGCCTTGTCAAAAACAGAAAGGCAGTGGCACACGCCTATAATCCCGGCATTCTGGGAGGCCAAAACAGGAGGACTGAAAGTTCAAGCCCACCCTGGGCAACATACTGATCTAGAGACCCTATCTCAAAATAAAAAAAATAAAAGAGGGAAGGGAGGCTGGAGATTAGCTCAGTTCAAAGGCCCTGGGTTCAATCCCAAGTACAAAATAAATAAATACATAAATGAAATATTCCAAAATAAATAAATGGCCAGGTGTAGCGACACATGCCTATAACCCAGCACTGGGAAGACCGAGGAAGGACGACTGCTGCTGGTGCGAGGCCAGCTGAGGCTACAGCCTGAACTATGTAGTGGAATCCTGTTCGAAAACACAAAAGTTATGTGAATAAATAATTCAATAAAATGAATCCATGCTGAGCCTAAGTCTCCATCTCTGTTTAAAAGCGAGCGAAAGAAGCAGTCGTTTGAGGAGTTAGGACATGTTGGGGAGGAATGCACGGTTGTATGTCAGGGCAAACCGACACTAGGCTTCCACACGGTAATTAAAAAAAATGAAAGATCATGTAAAGCAGACTATCTGCTTTGCTCGGTAATTTTTAAAGTATTAATTGATACAACATCCATCCAAAATGTTGCCCAGTGTTACTATTTACATAGTGTCTGGGACATACACGCTCAGAAAGGGTTAGCGTGACACTGCAGTGCTTTCCGATAACGTTGTTATTGTTGTGACTGAACCTCGGAATACTTGCTTCCTTAAGACGGCCAACCTCAGCTACCCCATGAGGATCCTAAGACTGTTCCGTTACTTCTCAAGGGAAGAAACGAAGGCCCAAAACTAAGCTGCTGGCAAGAGACGCGGCAGGGCCCGGTACCCCGGCCCACCTCGCCGCTCGGCCAAGTCTTCTCCGCCCAAGGCGCGACTGGCCTCCCACAGGCACCCAGAACCCCCAACCTCCCCGAAGCACTCACCTTCATGACTGCCAGGCCCGGAGGCCACCGAGGTTCGCCCAGGGATTCCATGGATCTCCGGGAGGATGCAGAGGACCCACTAGCCTCCAGCACGGAACTACCACTCGAAATTCCCCGCGCTGGTGTGCACGTCATCAGCCCGCGATACCTTATGCGGTCGCGGAGCCTGCTGGGAGTTGTAGTGCATAGGCGGAGCGCAGCCAAAGGTGCTGGCACTGCGCACGCGCCAGACTTCTGGGCTGCCTGTCGAGTCAAACGTGGTATTTTTAAAACCCCACAGCAGGTTGAGTGTTAAAAGACAGCCAGGAAACAAATAAAATGCAGGCCTTGCCAAATGTTTCAAAATCTATATCGGTCCTCTTCCCTCGCATCGCTTTCCCCAATCGCTATAATCTGGCCTGCTCTGAACAGTTTATCTGTTCTTTCTTTTCTCTGCTTTCTTTCTTTTCTTTTGTTTTGAGATAGGGTCTGTCTGAGTTAGCCAGGCTGGGACTGAACTTGAAATGCTGGGATTACAGGTGTGCACCACCATGGCAACTACAGAAAGTGTTTTTATTCTTGTGCGCTTGCTTGGCCTATTCACTTGTTATTCAGACTCATTCCCACCAGGTGAGGAGTGAGAAACGGATTCCTGGCCCGGACACCCTGTTAGTTAAGGGCAAGAAGTATTTGAACTCAAGCATTCTGGCCGGAGAATACACATTAAGCACTGCAGAATAAGGACCTTCTCCTAAGATTTATTCTCATTTTATAGATGTAGGAACTGAAACTCATTTATGATCATAGTTTCGTAACTGGCAATGCCACGGCTTGAAACCGTGCCTTTGACCCCCAAGAAGGCATCACCCCCCTGACACTTTGTGAGAAATAACTGAGCCAACAACTGCAAGCAGGCGGGGACGGGCCTGAGAATCCTGGGATATCTAGGGGGACCAGGACAGGAAGAGAGGAGTGGAGGGTTGGGTGTCTCTGTGGCTTTGTACCAGCCAGCCAGAGAAGAGCATGAGATGAACTCCAGGCTGAGGGATGCTGTGGGAAGGTTCTGGCCTCGGGGTGGAGCGGTGGAGCGAGACATAAGGGAAGTGGGAGTAAGATCTAGCCCCAGCCCGCATGCAGTTACTCCTTTATCAACCAGTTGGCCACACAGCACTTAGGCTTAAGGTGACAAATGGCTGGGAAGATGAGCAAGGAAGTGGGAAAAGAGAGAACGAACCAGGAAGGGTCAGGCTCCGTGGCACATGTCCATAATCCCAGCTGCTCAGGAGGATGCAGCAGGAGATTTGCATGTATGAGGCCAGCCTGGGCAAATTAGTGAGACCCAGACCCAAAATAAGAAAAAAACGGTCGGGGCTGAGCAACTTCCTGGTATGTGCAAGGCCCTGGGTTCAATCACCGGAACTGCCAAACAAAGCAGAAGAAAGGAAGAACAGAGAAGGGAGGAGATAGTGGCAGGGAAGGAAATGCATTCTTCTCATTCAGCCAGGAGGACAGATTCAGCAGACTCTGGTCTCAGAGTCCAGGTCACTCCCCTGCAGCCCTCCTATTCCCCTCTGAGTCCTGGCTGCCAACTGCTTGGTGAAGCAGAAGGGCTGATGAGTCACAGAGGAGCCCACTGTGCACAGATCTCTTCCGCCCTGGCAAAGTCTCCCTCGGGTGCTCCGCAGGTGGCTCCCCGAGGTCTGAGTGTCACCCTGGGAAGGAGCACTTGAGGCGCAAGTGGGGGCTAAAACTCCCCTCTGAGCCCTGAACAAGGCATTGCTCTTACCCTCCCCGAGGAGTTTATCCTCCCTGAGCCCTTTCCTCCAGCAAGTGCTGTCCAGCACATTCCCCCTGCAGCTTGATACAAAGCTGATACTTCCTTATTCTGGAGTGAAAACAAAATGTTCCATGTTTTGAAAGAAAAGGCCAGTGCTCAGCGGAATCTCCTTGGATACTCAGCAACAGTGAGTATCCAGGTTAGAGCCGTGGGATGAAACAGAGGAAGCCCAGCAAATGTGAATCAGGTATAAAGCAAACAATTTTTTAAGTATAATATAACCCAAATATTGCATACAACATACTCATACTAAAAAATTAGCCCTTGTTTACCTGTAATTCAATTTTCTTACCGGGCACCCGGGGTTTTTGTTCACTAGACCTGACACCATCCACGAGGGCAGCGTTGTCCTGCTGTGTGCACCCTGGCTGGCATGGTCCAGGGGCAGCCCTTGGCCTTCTCCCCTCAAGGGCTACCGTCATGTGGCCCTCTGGGCCCTCTAGGCCCCTCCTCATTCGTTTAGGGGAGGGAAATGTGAAGATTCTCTGGGCCTTGCCTGTCCCTTCCTCCCTCCTCCCTCCTCCCTCCCTTTCTCCCCTCCATCACTCTAACAAACTCCACAGCCCCCTAGTCATCTGTGCCAGGTGCTGGACTACCGGGGAGAAGAAATCAGACTTGGAGCTGCTGACTTGGAGGAAAGGACAGCACCAGGACAGAAACAAGGGCATATGTAAGAAAGTGAACAAACCCTGTCACCTGGCATGCTGGCACACACCTATAATCCAGTGACTCAGGGTGCTGAGACGGGAGGATCACAACGCAAAGGCTGGCTACCCTGGACAATTTAGCAAGACTCCATCTCAAAATAAAAAGGGCTGAGGAAGTAACTCATGGAACAGCACTTGCCCAGCATGTACAAAGCTCAGCAATTGGGGGTCCAATCCCCCAAACCACACACATCAAAAAAAGCCCAATGTTTTCATAAAGCGGTAAATGATGCGAACAAGAGAATGACATCATAGCCGGTAAAGGACACTGAAAATGTCTGCAGTGACCCAATGCACAAGAACAGGCAACTATTCAAAAATCCAGGTCAGAGCTAGGCATGGTGGTACACACCTGTAACCCCAGCATTCTGGGAGGCTGAGGCAGGAGGGCTGCAAATTTGAGCTCAGCCTAGGCAATTTAGTGAGACCCTGTCTCAAAGTAAAAATAAAACATAAAAGGGTTAGGAATACAATTTAGTATGAAGATCCTGAGTTCAGTCCCAGTACTACCAAAGTAAGTAAATTATTAACCAGGGTGGGAGAGTTCCAGGCCCTGGTAAATAATTTGTAGACCCAATGCAGTGGCACATACCTGCCACTCTATCACTGGGTGAGTCATCTAGAAAGATATCAAACAGGCCCCCTGCGTAGGCAGTGCCAGGGCCTTAGGGAACAGAGCAAAGGAGCTGTTGCAAGGAGATAGAACCAATCCTCACCAACTGTTTAGCTGATAGTAACTAAGAGACATGACTCTTGTAAAGTCAGGCTGATAATCCTAGCCTCCGAGGGCTGTAGGGTTGTAGGAGCTTAGTCATCTTAAGGCACTGGGAGGCAAAGAGCTGGGCACCAGGAGAGTGGCCACCTAAGGCAGTGGGAGTTCTGGTTACCATTATTACTGCTACACTCACTAATAAACGTTATCAGCAGAGATCACAGAGATCAAGGCCTCTGAAGTCAGACTGCCGGATCCAAACCTTCACTTTCCCAGTCGCCAAACTGCAGATCTGGGCTCTGGATATGGTTCCTAGGCAAAGAAATTAAACCTCACTGGACAAATGGTTGATTTGAGTCTGCAGAAAGGTAGGGCACAAGATAGGTCTGGGGCATTTTATGACCCTTGTTATGGTTGATACATTGTGTCAACTTGGGGAGTCTAGAGGCTTGGCCGAGTGACTCAGCAGGAAGCCAAGGTGCTTATTTTGTACACATCCTGAGCCTGTGGAAGATGAGGGCATGGAGATTATGTGAGTGCTACATGCCCCCTGGGTGGGGGTAGGCAGTTTACAATGTAGGGGAGAAAAGGAGGCTGCTTGCTTGCCATTCCTCCCTTTTTGCTGGTTGTTTTTTACTGTGCTCTGCGGCCATGAACATTTGCCCTGTGCCTCAGAACCAGCCAAGTATGGACTGAAACCTCCACGAACGGTAAGCTAAATAAACTTTTCCTTCCTTCTTTTGGGTGTTGGGTACTTTGTCTCAGTAATGAGAGAAAGGAACCAAGACACCCCTAAATAAAGAAGTTGTCAAAAATTACAGGATGCAAGATTCAGTTGGAAGTTGCTTTTGCTGACTTAAGCAGCGAAAGAACATGGATAGCCACTGGTTTAAATGCACTGAATATTTTTAAAGCCAGGAATTATCCTGCGTCTAATCTGCTACCACAGGAAGCAGCTGTCATGTCACTCTTGATAAATAAGAGGAAAGAATTACACATTTATTCTTCCTTCCAGGATAGGAAATCCTAGCCCGTGTTAGTGAGACTTACAGCTAATAAATATAGGAGTGATAAAAGCATACAAATCACCATTTTCCAGCTCCTTCTGAAATAGTATCATCCCAGCAATGAGCAATGACAGGTAAGAAAGATAGGTGACTCCTGGGGAATCTCAGCTCCATCACCTGGCCAAGGGCCAGGTTTCCTCATGGAAGGAGACCTGCTTTAAAAGTGGGCACTTTTGGAGCAACCAGAAAATCAGTGTTGTAGTTTTGCAAGGGGAACAATATAGGATCCATAATTTATAAGATTATTTTATAATAATCACCCTAAGAATCATACACAAAGACAGTATAGTAAACCTGTCCACACATTACAGACCAAAGAATGCACCTGAGGGCCTGAATCCCATAGCAGTGTCCTACATGAGTCCACCTGAAGACCTAGAGCCCATAACAATGCTCCCCACAAGTACATCTGGAGGCCTAGAGCCCACGACAGTGCCTCACACAGGCACATTTCAAGGATCTAGGTCTGGGAATATAGCTTAGTGGCACAAGCGCCTGCCTGGCAAGCGCAAGGTGCTGAGGTCGATTATCAGTACCAAAAAAATAAAACAAATTCAAGGATCTGTGCTGGGAAGGCCCAAAGGTCAGTGGTAGAGTCTAGAAAGTCTGTGCCAGTGGGACGAAGGATCTGTACTAGCAGGCTGAAGAATCTACACTGGAGCCAGGAAGCGATGCTCAAAGTGAGGGCCAGAGCTCCCCCAAAAAGTACCACAGCCATCCATGGCAATGAGGTCCCAAGCTCCTCCAATGATGAGAAAGGTCGAGTCTATATCAGGGAAATCAGGGCAACAAGCTTCTCCAGCAGACTGAACAGTGTACCATCTTCCCCTTCTGAACCAGGAATCAAGGCTTAAAAGTAAGGAACAGAGCTTCCCCACAGTGACCCAAGCCATTCAGTGACAGTAAGGTCCCGAGCTCTGACGATGAGAACAGCCAAGCTGATCAGGAAAGCCAGCAGGACAAGCTCCTCCAAGAGAACCAGCAGCTCCCTAACAGCCTTCCGTTTTCTCCAGTTCTGCCTCTTATGGTGCCGACAACAACCCTCAGGTGGGCCTCCCACAACCAGCACCACGCAGGTTCAGTTCATCTGGGTGTTACAAGTTGACCACCAATTGTCAATCCACACAACTACTATATTATATCATAAAATCATTTACGTTATTCAGTGTGTAAAGAGACTGTCACTACGTTGAAAATATTTGTAGAGATGTAAGCCACTGTATTTGAGGATGATGGTGACCTAAAATTTTAAAAGAGGAAAAAAACATGGAAAAACATAAATATCTGTTAAATTAATCTAGATATAAATACAATGGGTTAATTACACTAGTTGCTATTCTAAAAATTTCAACATTTCATCAAAAATAGATGCTGCTTCTTTTGCCTGCCATCTTACAAATGACCATCTGGGGGCAGCAGAGTATCGAGCTGGATGTGGACGCAGGCTCAGAGGAGGAATGGCAGCTGGGCGATCGCCCCCTTGGTCTCATGTTCTTTCACTTATCTGGCATTTAACGAGCTCTGACTATGTGCAGGGTCCTGTATGCTGGACCTACGGGCACAGGGTCAAATTCACCCTATCCCTATTTCCTGGGCTACGAACAGAGGTTTGGCAGCCAGGAAGGGGCGGCCTGTAGGTGGCGCTGCCCTCCTGGGTCTGTGCAGACCCTGATGTCAGATGACATTCACTGGGATGGAGACTTTGGCCAGGTATGGTAAAGAAAGAATTTAATAGCGAATGGAGTGAACTAGGCATTTGTGCGGTGTGTGATGACCTACGTGTATTTGCGTTTACCGTTTTTCAACTGTGTGTCCTTGGGAAAGTTACTCTACCTCTCTGAACCTCACAGCACTAAAAATAGCCTGATAGCTTTTCCATGGGAATGTCTAGGCGAAGTGTTTGAAGAGTGCTCAGCACACAGTGAGTGCTGAGCACAGGTGTGTTTTCCTGCATAAATGCTCGTGTTTGGAGCTGTAGGGTAGAAGCAGGCCATCAACTATCCAGTTTACATGAAGGCCCAAGGTCAGCTGGTGAAATAACCAGTTCAGTTTTGGGAGAGGGACACTGGAATTAAGACTCTCCAAAGGCAAGATCGGAATTATAGCAGCCACACGTCCTGAGAGTTTTCTGTGCTCCGGCTACGGTCCCAAGAGTAGCCTCCGGGCAGGCACTGACACTGCCTCTGCTTCAGAGAGGAGGGAATGGAGAGGCTAAGGGGCTGAGAGGAAGGCAGGCTGGGACTCCTTCCTAGCTGCAGGCCTTGGGGTCCTCCTGTGGATCTGCAAGTGTGGCTGTACTCCTTTCTGGAGGTGGGTGCTGCAGGATTTACCTGGAGACAGGGGTGTTTCATCCCTCAGTTGGCAGAATCTGTGGACCTGGGGGAGGGATGGGAGGATATCTGAGCTACACTTGATTCCCAAGGCCACACTCTTTGTAGGTGAGGTTGGTGGTGGCTCCCTAAGGTTTGCCTTCCTTTGGGGGAAGGGCACCCTAACTGACTCTCAACCCTGTGGTCAGGTGAGGCTAATTCCTACCTCTGCATCAAGAACATCCAGAGTAGCTCAGGAACAGAAGACTGGCTCTCCACACAGACTGATTCATGTGAGCATGTGACTCACACTAGGTCAAATCAGAGAAACTCCTGGGACATGGACCCAGGCCTTGGGAAAGAAGTACACTTCTTTCTGCCAGTGTTGTTAAGAGCTAGGGCCAAAGCCTGGGATAGCTTTGGGCCATCTTTCTACCCCCTCGGCAGTCAGCCTGAGGACACAGAGTGGAGGAGAGCAGGGCTGAGGTGGATGGACCCAGCCCTGCTGATACCCTTGGGACCCAGCCTGGCAGCATCTACTTGTACCCTGGACTTGTCATTCACAGGAGCAAAGTATGCCTTTCATTTAGGCTGGGCTGAGTTGGGTCCTTGTCCCTTGTGACTGACCATGGTCTACTTAATGCAGTTTTTCATACAGCCATAGAGCAGAAAAGGGCCATGTCACTGATCAAGCAACTTGAGAGAGGAGTAGTCCAGGTTCATTTAAAGGAGCTGGGAAATGAAAGAGAGTTGTGCCTCATGATGGGGGTCTGTACACTGCCTGGGAAAGAGGGACCTCAGCCTGGCTCCGTGGGACCACAGGCCTCTTGCTCAGGAAGAGTCCCACTCAGTCCTTCAGGCGGCAGGGTGCTATGTGCAGAAATCCGGATGGAAGAAGGAAGTAAAGCCAGAAGTCTCAGAGCACAACAGGGGCAGGGCTCCAGGCTCAGAGGTGGTAGTTCTTTCTCTTCTCCCTTTACGAGCCACAGATAGAGATAGGCCCATTATAGTCAAAAGTCCACAGCCATCTGCATTACAGTTCCATGTGGTACCTCAACCCCTCCTCACCCAGAACTTCCTTTGTTAAATAGCAGCTGCAGTTGGTCAATAAGCCACAATGAAAAGGATCAAGTAATATTTCCAGGTTTGTTTTAATACTCCCGTTAAAACCTTCCAGTGGAAACCAGGTGTGGTGGCACAGGCCTGTAATCCCAGTACTCTGGGAGGCTGAGGCAGGAGGATCATAAGCTCCAGGCCAGCCTGGGCAATTTAGCAGTGTGGTAAGACCTTATCTCAAAGGTAGGGGTGGGGGAGCAAAACAAAAACCCTCCAAGCTGGGCATGGTGGCGCAGACTTATAATCTCAGTGCTCTAGGCAGCAGAGGTAGGAGGATCACCATTTAGTGACTTACCAAGATCCTATCTCAAAATTTTAAAAAATGTTACTAAAAGGCTGAAGATACAGCTCAAAGGTCCTGGGTTCAACCCCCAGTAATGAACAACAAGCAAACAGAACAAAACAGAATAAGAAACCCTTCCAGTGGCCTTTTAACTGCACTTAGAACAACTTCAGGATTCTCACCTTGGCTTCACAGTCGGAATCTCACATGCCTCCTCCTCGCTCCTTCATGAGCACAGCCTCAGCTCCAGCCCAAAGCCTTCTCCACTCTGCCTGGGACCAAGCTGCTTCCTCCACCACAGGCTGCCCTGGCTGCCCCTGCAACCACCCCCCCTTGCTCCTCTCAGGGTTGGGGTTCTCCTCCTCCTCTGAAAGGTCATCCTAACTTCCCAGGCTGGGGCTACCGCAGTGTCCTCCGCACCCTCGGGATTTCTTGTTCTGTTGTCGTGGTGGATCTGCAGCCTTTGACCACGAACCCCAGAATTAGTGAGCTGGCTTTTAGGTGTGAAAGAGTTGGGAACAAACAGCAAGTACTCAAAACACAATGACTATGATCGTTCCTGCTTTGCCGTTTTACTTTCAAAACATTGATACCCACTGAAGTCGCACCAAGGTAGGATGAATAGTAGGACCTTCTAGGGCAGCAGCGCACTTGGCGAAGGTACCACACGGGCACTGCTGATTCCTCAGGGACCCATGGCTTTGTTCTCAGAGACTATAGCCTCCTCCTTTCCCTTCTTTGTCACTGTCCTCATCACAGCACTTACCCCTCTTGTACGACCTCACTGTCCACATGGCCCGTGACAGCCCTCTCTGCTCCTGTCCTCACCACTAGGTTTTCCTGCCACCTATCAGTCGATTTGTTACTTCGTGGTCAAATGCGAAAGGAAGGCCCTGTATTCACCCAACTTACTAAAGCCCAAGGGCACTTACTCCGTCTGTTGTCATTGCCTTTGGGTCAGCTGCCACCTGTGGCCAAGTCCACTGGGGCTAGGGTGGGTTGGTGCAGCCAAGGGCATCGGTTGCTTCCTGTAAGAAGTATGCAGGTGTGGGTGCATGACTGTACCCCTGGTGCTTCTGCAGCCTCTGTCATGGCACCAAGGGGGCCCTCAGACCTGGAAGAAATAATCAAGACCAACTCCCCAACCCCTTCGCTGTACACAGAGAAGGGGCTCGCTCCAGATCTGCCCAGGGAAGGGACTCACTCCAAAGTGACGGAGCAGTGAGTGGTGGAAGTTGAATCAAGCTTTTTTCTTAAAGTAGACTTGGTCTAGCCACTCATCAGATGCCAAGAACCCTCTCTTCCTCTCCACAGAGCATAGGGATGAAGCAGATGAACAGTTGTAACCAGGGACAAGCCCAGCAGCATTCGCTAAGTGCTCATGTGGCCGGGAAGCTATGCAGACCACTCTCTGTAGACTTGCC
The DNA here is from genome assembly GCA_004027595.1 of Dinomys branickii. NCBI lineage: Eukaryota > Metazoa > Chordata > Mammalia > Rodentia > Dinomyidae > Dinomys > Dinomys branickii. The sequence continues at coordinate 41,800 of PVLD010009423.1, read as the reverse complement.
CTGGCCCATGAGGAGAGACTTGTTAGTACCTTGCTCCTGGGGCAGTGGAGGCCAAAAGGTGCCGATTCAAGTCAGGGCTCGATCTAGGCTCACCCTATGGCCAAAACCACCCCCGGGTAATAGGTGTGCAATGCAGGAGTAGGCATGCTAGGTATGGGTGTGGGAGAGTGACGAGGGCTGAGGAACTTGGGTCAGGGGCCAAGAAAGCCAGGGGCCTTTTCACTTCCTCTACCTGGTCCTGGACTTGAACCAGCTCGTGTATGTTGTCTGATCTTCTGCTTCTCCTTCTGTGCAGATAGCCATAGGAGTCAAAGTCAACAACGAAGAAAATAGCAAGTGTTCTTACAAAGGTAAAGAGAAATGGGCCACCAATGCAAGGAATCAATAACAGTAATTACCCTCCTCAGTATTAGGGTTTAAAAGAAAATAAGGAAAGGAGAAGCTATCTCAGGGCCCTGGGAGAAACTGGGATGGACTATGCTGTGGGTGGTTGGCATGGCAACCAGATCTGCCAACAATCAAACTCATGGGGACCACAGAATCCTGAATGGCCTGTAAGGACTAAGTCAGAAAGTGGTTCCTGCACTTCACCTTGTAGGCAAGGTGGAGAAGGAACAGTTTTGGGTCCTGGAGCCAGATCAGTTATGGAATCCTGGTCTTCAACTCCCAAAGCATCAGTTTCCTTGATGGGAAGCAGGAACGCTACCTCCACAAGTGAGTGTAAGGATTCAACAATGCAAGACATGTAGAGTGTTCTGCTCTATGCCTGACTACAACATGTACCCAACAGACATCAATTCACTGCCTCTCTCTCTCTTTCTCTCTCTCTCTCATCTTTTTTCTTTTTGTGGTGTTACTAGTGATACAACCCAGGGCCTTTGTATTGAGCTACATCCCCACCTGGTTTTTTTATTTTTCATTTTGAGACAGGCTCTTACTAAGTGGCCCTGGTGATCTGGATCTTACCACTCTCCTGCCTCAGCCACCTGAATATCTGGGTGCCTGTGGCTCAGTTTTGATCAAGTTGTTTGCAGAATTCTGGAATCATTATTTCTGTAATTAAGCTGTGTGCACCCTGAAGGCTTGAGGGTAGAAAGAGGATCCATTCGTCTGTCTCCACCAGCTGATTTGCGGCGATACAGACAGTCATTCATCCTCGTTTTTCCAGTGAAGGAAAGGCTTCTCATTTGGGGCTCTCTGCTGAGCGCTGTGGCTCTGAGTAGGTAACGGGTTGTGGGACGTGCACAAAGTGCTGGCTGTCCATGTCAGAGGAGCCGGAAACGAGCAAGAGGCCCCCATTGAGAGGTGGGCGGTTTGGGCGGGAGTGACAGAGGCGCTCAGACTGCAGAAAGCTTCCTGCTCTTCCACGGGTAGTGAAGCACACAAATCCACCAGAGGGTTCATCAGAAAGCTCCGGCCCTGCGGAGCAGGCAGAGAGCACGTCAATCACGCGACCCTCCCACCACGAGAGGCAGGACACAGCAGGGAGGAGGAAGCCTAAATTCAAGTTCTGCCTCCTCCGCATCCTACGCTAACCTGGCAGGCCCCTTATCCACTTCAAACCCCGAGTGGGGTATGGTGATGGCGCTTATCTTCATCGGCTGCTTTGAGGATTAGATGGGGAAATGCATGCAAATATTTAATCTGCGACCTGAGACAGAGTAAGTGGGCGGTAAGTGGGGCACATGCGCACACGCGTGCCAGTCTAAGTGGCTCTAGACAAAGGCCAACGTGTGACCTAAGCCTTGACATTAGAAACTGGTCTCCTTTGATCTCTGGAAATATGTTCTACATTTTAAAAAACCTTTTCTGAGCACCATAGCCCTGCAGTTCCTGGGGAAGCTGCAGACAGCGGATGGGTCAGCAGGACCTCTCCACCCACCAAAGATTGCCCAGCACTCTTTCTTTAAAGATCACCAGAGCATGTTTGAGAAAAGTTAAGCTGTTTTATTTCACAGGATAGCTCCACGTCAAACCAGCAGGCACCATCAGAATACGCAACAGAGGATCCAATCAGACACTCTACAGAAGGACGGGCATTGGTTGGAAGGTAGAGAAGCAAGACCCAGCAGAGGGCGACACTTATCTTCGCGTGGGGACAGACAACCAGCAATTTCCTAGGGCAGTTTCGGTTTGTTTTCCTGTCACAATTTGGGGAGGAAGGAAACCAAAGGAAACAAAATCGACCAGCCACTCTGAAGCAATCAGAGCCAAACCTGCTGCCAAACCATGTAAACAGTCACACTGCCGGGAACGTGGGCCTGAGCAGAACTCCAGCCAGGCTCAGCTTCTGTCTGAGGAAGGAAAGTGCACTCGGGTTGTTCAGGTTCAAGGAACAGCTTTGCTATTTGCCTGGGACAATTCACACAGACAGGAGGTGTCGGCTAGGGGCAGCAATGGCCACGGGGCCATCCTAGAGGGTGGGACAATGGGACCCTGGCAGATTGACCTCAGAAGGGCCAGGGACTGGACCTGACAGCAAAGTCCTTTTCTCAGCTCCCTCGGCAGCTCTGGGTATGTGGTGAATTCTCTATATGGCTGCTCAGGAGAGAGGAGGCCCCAGAGAGGCGGGAAAGTTGATGCAAAATGTCAGTATTCGCTCTGCACAGCAGAAAATCAGCTAGGCAACACCGCTCACCCCTTCCTGCCTTTCCTCCCCCCCACCCCTTCCCTCCCTGCCCAGCAGGGCCACAGCCCTTGCTGCATGTGGCTCTTTGTGGGCTCCTCAGAAGGAGGGCTTTGTTCTAGTGTGGAACCATTTGATGTGTGAAAAGTGAGTAGAGAGAGACAGAGGAGGAACTATTGTGTTAGTCCTGTGGTCTTCTCCGTGTGTGGTGTGCCTGACCAGGTCACGAGAAGTCCTCGCACACATCCACGCCTCCTGAATGAGAGAGATATACCCACCAAGGCACTCCAAGGAGGCCGGCAGAGCGGGGAATCTGGCCCCACACCGGCTCCCTTTTGGGTACCAAAGCCAGTTTTAAGTGTTTGTAAGGCAGATCTCTGAACTGCTGGTTCCAGCCGGTAGCCGAAGGATGGCTAAGTTGCCCTGTGTCTCTTCCCATTCCAATTTCTTCACGTGCAGAAACCTTTTGTCCCTTGGGAATCCATTTCTCTCCTGTCCTTGATGACTTCAGAGAAAAGACTCCCAAGTCTAATTCCCAAGCCCACAATTCCCTCTGATTGTGCGCTCTGCCCAGGGTTCAAAAGGCGCTTCAAGGTGAGAAATCGTTAGCACTGAAAACAAGGAAAGGCAAGAATTTTTCATAGAATCCCACAGCTCAGAGCAGCACTTTAAGAGGAAAAGGAAGTGAGGGAGGGCAGGGAGGGACAGTGGGTGTGGAAGCACAGCTTGTTCTCAATTTTATCCCAGAAAGGTCTTTAGTGGCAGCCAGGGCCAGGAGGCCCAGGAAACTAGACCAGGAATTAATTGTCTTTGGTCACTTTTAAATGAACATCTTGCTGGTTCATTCCTAAAACAGACTGAACATCAGTTATACAGAAAGACAAAGCCTTGACCTAGGGATAAGTTGAAGGTTAAGAAATCATTCTGTAAAGCCCAGAAAAAAAAATGCCCGTTATAAACTAGCTGATCAGTACAGCTTTCAATAATGGTGATGAACAAGTAGGTAAACACCACTTCCCGTTGTACAATTGGTTATATTGAGGACTACTAACTAGATTACTACATTTCCCCCATACTCACTGTACAGTTAGGTTTCTGGTATTTGTTTTTACATTGATCTATCTACTAGGTGCAAAGATTTGGTAAGTGGCATTGGCTATAATTTAATCGTAGCCTTTAAAAATTACAGTTTCACATTTTAACAGTTACTTTCCAGCATTTAAGCAAATACAGCACTATATAGTGGACTAAAACAGGCAGGAGTCGGAAGAGAATGCCAGTGCTCCGTGGACACGGTGGGGCGTGATGTGGAGGGTAGAGACATGCAGAGCGCTGGTGAGGGCGCGGCTGGGAGAGCATCTTTCCACTGCTCTGCATCAAGGCTCGGGTTCTCAGGCTGGACCTGTGGGGAGGCATCTGCTGTCTGTGAGCTCACACCCTGTAGTGTGGACTCACCAGTCATCCCCAGTGGAAAGAATATAGGTGCCTAAAGAAAACAGCTAAGGCTCTGCTTTCAGGTATTTCTGGGAAACAAGGGTCCACCGTCAGTGAAGGAAAACAAAATCAGTCAAGTCAGAGAAAAGTCTGCACAGCCTGACTGGTGTCACGTATGTCATACAACACATTTGCCCACTCAAATTTTACTTTTCATCTAATATCCATGGCAAAATTTCACTTGGGGGTAACTGGATTTAAAGTCTGGGCATATCTCTGGGGTGGAAATGAAAAGTCTTGTGTCTGGCTGGATAGCACAGCATCCTGGCAAATGAATGACTTTCTGAGCCTGACTCAGCCCAGCCTCTCAGCCATCTGTCAATTTGTGGATAGGTTCCAGGCCTTACTGTCTGGGAAATGGGGACACTTTTCTGTGCTCAAAGGCGGAGGCCCTTTCAGATCCAGAAGGTAAAGGCAAAAGTGTTGACCGCCCCAGGCAAAACAAGAGGTTGCGCCCATCCTGAGGCACCCCCTGGCATCCGCATATGTACCCTTCCCTGAGTCCTCCTTCCGTGGGGTGGGCTCAGCACCAGCCCTCCAGAGGAGGCAGGATGGCTTTCCACCCCTGCACCCAGGTATCAGGGTTCATTAGGTCTCTCCCTCGGGATGTGTTTACCTTTTAATGGAGGACCAGAGGAGAGGTCCTAATCCAAAGGGAGGAAATGTTCAGGATGTCATTTCAAGCACCTGCAGAGCTGTGCTTTGGGCTCTGAGTAAGTTGGTAGGAAAACTCCATGAATCATTTCTCAAAAGAAGGTCTGGGTGGTTTTGGATCTGAAAGACTGTCCTTCCTGATGATAACAGGGGCGATCAAGGTGGCGCAATGCTTTCCACTCTACCCAGCTTCCACCTGATCTTTCTTAGCCTCGTTTAATGGGGCAGAAAAGTGAGCTCCATGAAGTGCAAGGATGCACCGAGTCACACAGCTCCTAAGTGAACAGGGTTCTGACTTGAAAACTCTGGACTTGGGACTCCACATCTCAGAGGTCCCGAGAGAGAGAGAGAGAGAGAGAGAGAGAGAGGGCCTGACAGCCTGACAGCAATAGGGAAGAGACCTTGGCTTGACAGGAGACACTAAATAAAAGTGGGCCCAGTAGGCTCAGACCTATCTGGGTTCCACTGTTCAAAAACAGCCTATGTCTGGAAAACAGAGAGAGCAAAAAAGGACGTAAAATGGAATCAAATGAGAGCAAGGCCTCGGCAGGCCTTTTTCCAGCCAAGAGGCAAAAATCTTGCTGGTTTTACTTGAAAATCATGCCTCTGTGCCTATCACCATATTTTCATTTACATGGATAAAGGGAGAGGGGAGGGAGGGTGGAAAGCTACTGCGCCTGTGGAATCTCAGCCAGCAGAGTGAGTCCTCTGGCAGAGAAAGTGCCCAGGGTCACCCCTCCACAGCATCCGGCCCCAACTGGGCACTGAGGGCTCACAAGCTTCATGCAGGAGGACAAGGGTCAAAGGGCATCACACTTGGTTTCAGGTGAAAACAATGGGTCTCAAAACCTCCTTGCCTGTTTAGTTCCAAGTCTGACACAGTATAATTAGTAGAACAAGAAAAAGAAAAATTAAATATTTTGAAGATGATATAAGTTAAACCTCTATAGTTACCACAGATTTATTCCTACAGCGTTTCTAGGATTGGAAGTATTCCACACCATGGTATTTTTTTTTCTTTTTTCCTTTTTCCCAACCATTGTGCTGTGACAGGGCTCAGGTTCTCCCTGTGGTTCCTGCTCTACACAAGAACACGAGGCTGCTGCGGGCAGAGCTCTTCTGGCCAGCCTCGTCCCATGCCTTTTGGGTAGAGTTGGCCCTTGGCTTCCAGGTGGGAGGGCAAGGTCTCTGGGGTGAACTAAGGGTTTTCTGTAAAGGGTTCCCCACTTCTAGGAGTAGCCTGCTTGGGGTACTGCCTGCCCCACCCTTCCTGTAGGGGCAGACTGTTCTGGAAGGCCACGACTTCTGGAGACGGTGGGAGACTGGGTGTTTTTCTGCAGGTTAGTGGTATATTGCTTCATTCGCAGTTACGGTGGGGCCTCTAAGTCCTCCCAGAGAAGTCCCTGCAAATCCCACCAAATAACTCAGCAGGAGATGTTTGGTGGCATGGGTCTGAGGTAAGTCTAAGTTTCATATAAAGAAAAAGGAAATACTATATACATTTAGTATGTGTGTATGTCCAGATCTAGTATTTGTATATAGATGCATAAATATATATATACACACACACTTACAGACACATGCATACGTATATATGCATATGTATGCACATGAATATACACACACATGTACACGTATGTCGAGAGATTGTGGAGAGACTAGTCTTCCAGTGGTGGTGTGCTGAGGCGCCATCTAGCATTCGGCCGCAAGTTCGAGGAAGCTGTACTTGGGCCGCTCTCGCTCTAGCGTTCCTCGGGGTGTCTGTTTGCACATAAGAGGTCTGTGGATTCGCATGGCTGAATGTGAGCTGCAGCTAACATCTGGGCCTCAGCTCTCTGCTGACATGAGCTCTCCCAGGCTGACCCCCCACGCTCTGCCCTCCAAGGCCAGGGTCGCTGGGAAGCTAGTGGCAGCCACTGAAGCTACTCTAAGCCATGGTGCGCCACAGTAAGCCAGGGCGATGCTGCTTTTCTGCCAGATCACATGGTGCCCGACTTGTCCGTGGTGCTGTTGGGGAACATCTTCTCAGTAGGTGTCACAGCTGGGCTGCCCACACCGGAGCTGCTGCTGCTGCTGGACCGATGCTGGACCACTGGCCTCACTGGCCGCATAGGAGGTGGGCGCAGCTGGGCACCAGCCAGGCGGGCAGACAGGGCAGGCTTGAAGGTGGTCATCATCTCAGTGGAGGAGCTGCTGCTGCGGCGCATGGCAGCCTCGGGATCGCGGATGACAATGGTGTGCAGGGGACTGGCAGGCTCTGAGCTGATGGGGCCTGGTGGGTTTTTCAGGGGCTCCAGGGTGTCCAGCACCACATCTGGTGCCTGCTTGACTGTGTTCTGCCTCTCAAGTTCCCGCAACTCGTGTAGAGCAGTGCTCATGGTCTTCTCGATGTCCTAGGGACAGAGAGAGCTCTGGTCAGCAGATTCTGCAGGTCCAGAGCCCATGCCTTCCTGCACTGTTGATCAACAGTGAAAATGCTACGAAATGTTTCCCCAGGAGCCCCCTGGCCCAGATGGAGATTAAATCCCCAGGGAATCTTATCACCAAATAGGAGAATCATTTTATTTTTTTAATGCAGTACTGGCAACTGAACTGAGGATGTGGAAAAGTGCTCTACCATTGAGCTACACTTGACCCCTTTTTGTTTTGCTTTTGGGACAGGGTCTCATTAAATTTCTGGTTGCCCAGGCTGGGCTCAAACTTGTGGTCCTCCTGCCTCAGGCTCCCAAGCAGCTAAGATGAGAGATGTGCGCTGCTACGGCTGGCTTAAATGGGAGAGTCAGGCAGGAGTGTAGGGTAAGCACAGAACCCTACCCAGTCAGGCAGGCAAGAGTGTAGTGTAAGCACAGGACCCTACACAGGAAAGCACTCTGATAAGGACAGATCAGGCTACTGGACAGGAGGGCAGGCTCTGCAGTCAAACATATAGAAGTTCAAATTCCAGCTCTGCCACTTCCTTGCAATATGACATGGGCAAGTTACCTTACCTCTCTGAGCCTCAGATCCTCATTTGTAAGTTACAGATAATTACAAGACTGACCTCAGAGGGTTGATGAATGTATTAAATGAGATGATTTCTGCAAAGAGCTTGGTATGACAACTGAGAAACAATATATACTCAGGGTAATAGTGCTAACCACAATAGCAATAATCCCTAACACTGAGCATCAGTTCAAATCCTTTCCACTAATAGTTCATGTAATCCTCACACTTATAAGTGAGGAACTACCATTACACTCCTTCCACAGAGGAAGGATCTAAAACTCAAACTGGTTAAGTAACTTGCCTAAGGTCACACAGCTAATTACTAGCACAGCCCAAGTCTAAATCCAGGAAGTCTGGATCCAGAGTTCCTGCCCCTAATGGTCATAATTCTTAAACATTCTTCATTATTACACAAAGTATAAATGTCTTCAAACTCCACATTGTACCTCATAAATTTGTACAATTATATGCCAATTTTTAAAATTAAAGAAAAAAATTCAAGGAAAGGTCCTTGCCCACAGAAAAATTATTTGAAGTCATATATCAGAATGTTCACAGTGTCTGTCCTAGAGTGGCAAGACTAGTGCCACTTTCTTCTCTGTATTATGACCAGAAAATTTCATTTTGTTAAAAACTGGAAATTTTTAAAAGCTGCAACACCCCTCACCTGCATATGCACTTCCTGGAGACACAGTACTGGCAGTGAATGAAGAAAGGGCAGTGGGGCAACTCGGCAGAGCCTTGACCGCCTGGACTAGCCTGACGGAGCCCCCAGTTGGTCTCCCAGGCATCTGCCCCCCAAGCCCACTGCAGGGCTGGAGCTGCAAGATGGCAGGAACCTGTAGGACTTGCTAAAATCCACTTTTCCTGCCCAGATGGAATGAGACAATGGATGTGAAGAAGCTTTGTGAACTGCCAGGCAGTGGTTTCTATCTCCTTGTCACCCAAGAGTCCTTGGTCCCAGGGACTCCTCCACACCAGCAGGCACAAGCCTTTATCCAAAAGAATCAGCTGTGGGACTTTCTCCGCAGGAAGGCAGAGATGGCCCCTCTCCCTGTGAGCTGCATCCCACCCTGCGGGGCCTGGGCCTGCTTTGCCTGAGCCACTCTAGCATCACCCACTCTGTTAGAATTAAGTTCCCTCCAGCTTAAGTTCCACACCACTACCCTGTTGGCTTTACTCCAGCATGAGCTGAACCATGAACAAAGTGTGACTGTGGCCCCTCTGCCTCACCCCTCCATCACCGTACTGCCCGGCAGAGTGTGAACCAGAAAGAGAAAAAGACAAGCCAGGGTGTTTTGGCTGGAGCCATGCATTAGTCTGAGACATGAGGTGTGAGTCTCCAGGTGGAGGTGCAGAGAGGCACAGGGGACAGAGGACAGGGTGGGAAAGGTCACTTCTCACCCCTTCCCAAGGGAGCACTTCCTATTTTTGATGATAATGTCAACTATCCCCAGAACAGTCTCTTCCCCTGGGTTTCAAATCTAAATCCTAACAGACCGTTCAAGACCTGGCATGTAGGGTCACTCCATCTACTACTGGGGATTCTCCTCTTCTTTGTAACCTACAAAATCAGGAACACATCAGAACTGGTGCTGAGCAGGCTGGCGGCTGTCCAGTGTCATTCTGACTATTTACGCATTGTTCACCCTAAATTCCTATTTTACCTCCATTGATGAAAGGAGGTCTTGAGTGGCAACTATCAAAATGCAGAGTGTGTAGATATCTGCACACAGGAAACATGTGCATTTCCCATGGATGTTCCGTGGGCTGGGTTTGCCACCCGCTCTGCAAATAAAGGTCATTAATGTCTGGGATGTGGGTTGTCCCTTGTTCTCATCACTGGGGATCCATCCACACTAACTCAGTTCAAGGATCTAAAACATCTTGCAGATAAGCCCTGCACCCTGGGATCAGCACTCTGCAAACTTAGTTATCTATGCCACTCTCCTGCTTTCTCCAGGAAGAGCACACAGAACTAGCCTGCTGCCTCTGCTTTTGGAAACATTTCACTCTACACAAAGGCCCTGGGCAAGGCTTAGGTGGCTGCACCCCCATAGGGCTGGAGGGTTTGAAGGTGAGGTGGGCACTCGGTGACCTTCTCAAGAAGACATTCATCTGCTTCCTTTGTCACTGCCCGCAAGGTTCTGCCAGTATGTTGTCTCTTTTTACATTTTTGTGATATGTCATGATATGTCCTGAAGCTTTTGAGACATTTCCATGGTTCTCATGGGCTTCTAACGGGTCTGAAGCAGTGAGGCTTGACTGTACCAAAAGTCACCAGCACCATGCCAGCACAGGAGGGGCCCCTGGGAGCTGAGGCCCCTTAACCCCTGCCAAGGTACTGGTCCCAGGGAACCCCTTGGAGAAGGCATTGGGATGAGGGCCCAAACTAAACCTGAGGTGTGAATAGAAGTGTCAGGTGAGCCCTTGGGACCCTCCCTGGACTTCTCCTAGAACACTGCTCACAATCTCTCTTTCTCTTCCAAACAGGGGTGCAAATGCTGCTCTCCCCAGAAAAATTGTCACTGCCCACAAGGTTCTGCCAGTATGTTATCTCTTTTTACATTTTTGTGATGCTGGGGACCAAATCCGTGGCCTCACATGTGCCACTGAGCTCTAGACCTTGTTGTTACTACTGAACCCAGGGCCTTTGCACTGACCGACACTCTCAGCCCTGTTTTTATTTTTTTATTTTGAGATAAGTTCTCATTATGGTACTAAGTGCTTCAGACTGGTCTTAAATTTAGGACCCTTCTGCTTCACCCTCCACGAATGCTGTGATACAGGCCTGTACCCTACCCCTGGCTCTGGTTATTATCTTTTAAGTAGGAGATAACAGTGTGGAGAGGATTCCTATCCTAAATTCCAGAACGAAAACAGAAACTCTAGGACATATAATAGAACTTTCAAAAACATCTGTGAAACACATTGTGCAAACTATTTAACAAGTCACAGTTCTGTACACTTGGAAATGTAAAAATCATAGAGCTTTCTCATCCACACAGAACTCAGCCTTTTGGAAGAGTCAGGAACATCTTCCCTTGCAGCTTTAGCTACTGAGTGAGGACTTCCATCCTCTGGGGCTCAGGTGCATCTTTCCAGGGACCTCGCCCTGCCTGGGTGCAGTTCCCACATTTCAGGCTCTCAAAATACTGTGACCACTCCCCAAAGACAACTGGCCCACCCGCCATCTCAGAGTTGTGTGTGTGTTTACTGATTGCCAGCTCTCTCTCTCTTCTTTAAAGAATAAATTCCATGTAGACTGAAATCTGTTCTGTGTCTTCACTGTACCTTAATGCCTAGTGTGGTGACTGTCACACAATAGATATTCAACCATAAATGTCCAACCTTTGACCATAAATGTACTGAAGAATGAATGAAAGGTGGGTGGATTGGTGATGGATGGATGGATGGATAGATGGATGGATGGATGGATGACTGGATGGACGGATGGATGGATGGATGAACTCAATCAGGCTATCTTGTGGAGAGACTTGCCATTGTCCTTTCCCCATAATCCAGGCAGTCCCTTCTTTGGCCCTGGATTCTGGGAGGTTTGGGGCCTTGCAGAAACCCTAGTGAGGGGTGGCACTCACCTGGCTTTCACCCTAAGGGAAGGCCCAGCAAAGGGAAGAGAAGCCAGTTCGCTCTCATCCTCTGGCTTCGCCTCGAGACTGTGAGAGGCCACAGTGGCTCCTCTCGTGGCAAGTCCCGCCCACCACCCCTTGAGACTCAGCTGGTCTAGCTGTCTTCCCTCCGGCCCTTACTTCTGCCAGGGCCTCGGCCTCCAGGGACTTGTGGTCCCCCAGGCTGCTGTGCCGGGTGGAGCCGCAGGTAGACCGCATCGAGTGCCCTTCTGAGAGAGCCTTCTTGTCGGGGTAGTTGATGCTGCCAGCACTCCCAAACGTTGCCATCCTCCTCTTCTCAGGGCTTTCCATCCTCCCCCGGCTGAGGGGCATTTTGTGGGGACTGCTGGGGCAGGCGGCGGCCCGGGGTGGTGTGTCTATGCTGGGGCCCAGGCCGCGGGGTGGACTGTGTGTGTCACCCCCGCTTCGGCGCCTGGGGATGGCCGCTCCGTCCGATCGCAACCGCACTCTGCAAAGGAGCCAGGAGCAGGGGCAGGGGCAGAAGTCAACTCTGGCCAGGCTCGGCCCGTGCCATGCACCACACACTGCTCTAGGGTGGGTATAGTGAAGCCTCATCATCAGACAGCACAACTGGCCAACAAAAGGCGCTGCTCAGAGGGAACAGAGCACAGGAGGTGGGGCATAGAGCTTTCAAGCTGCAGATAGCAGAGTTGCTGACTACAAAACCAGTCTCGTCTGTACATTACATCAGAGACGGGAGGATTTCATCCTGGAAACACTTGGTGGAGCTTAGTTGGGGTCATGATATGTCCTGAAGCTTTTGAGACATTTCCACGGTTCTCATGGGCTTCTAACAGGTCTGAAGCAGTGAGGCTTGACTGTACCAAAAGTCACCAGCACCATGCAAGCACAGGAGGGGCCCCTGGGAGCTGAGGCCCCTGTTCACTGCTGCTACCCATCCCCAACCTCCCTAGCACAGGGCTATGTCCGTAAGGCTTTGCTGATCTTGGAAAACTAGTCATATCAGAGTTGCTGCATTGTGGATGCACCTTTCCTGCATCTGGATTCCTCTCCCACCTTGGGGAGGCCCTGTGGGTGTGAAAAGTGGCAGAAGTGTCTATCTGTGTCTGTGTGTGCTCTCCTGGGCTCTGGCTTAGATCCATTCTGTCCATCTGCTTGATGTGTATGACATCCCTTGCCCAGTCTCAGCAAATCTGAATGCACCTTGAAGATAATGGATTTTGCTGTATTCACAAAGGCCGGGGTGAGGGAGGGACGGAAGGCTGGGGTAGAGGGTACGGAAGGGGATGGTGTGCTGTGAACGGTGTGAGTAGGGACCGCATTCAGGGAGGTGAGCCATACTTCAGATCCTGTTGCCCCCACCAAGCTAAGCAGGCCTGTGGGTGCCCAATAGGACCACAGCAGAGGTAGGAGAGAAAGAGCCAGAAAAAAGGAGATGAGCCAGGAAGAGGGCAAGGAGAAGAGAGGCAGGGGAAGAGATGGTCCAGGCCCAGGGTGCTTGTCTCCCCCAGCCTTCTGCTTCCCCACCCCCTCAGCTCCATCACCATCAGGATGTCCTGCTCTTTGACGAACCAAATAGAAGATGCTGAGAAGAGGTATCAAGACTTCAGCTGAAATAAACTTGTAAGCATGTGTTCCACTGTGACTGCTTTCTTGGCTCTACCTGCAGAGACTTGCGCATGCGGGTCAACCACATAGCCCTTCTCCTATAAAAACACTTAGCAAGTGACTTTTTTGTTGTTGACTATTGAGATGAGGTCTCTCTAAGTTAGTAAGCTGCCCAGGAAGAGCTGGAACTTGCCATCCTCCTATCTCGGCCTCCTGGGCTGGGATTAAGGTACGGCTACCGCACCCAGCAGGTAGAACGTTTTTAGAGTCCATTGAAAATAAAGTGCAGGTAACTGTCAGTTCTTTTCCTTTCTCCCCTTGTCCTTGTTTATATTTTACTTAACAACCACGTACTGGGGTGACACCTGTTCTTAGAAGGACCGGGCAGCCACAGGTGGTGTATTAGTGTGAGCTGCCTGTTTATGTAGTGCATCTCAGGGATGTGTGAGCTTTACACTAAAAATGCTGGGTAACAACAGGGTCTTCAATGGAAAGCTGGGAGGAAGTGCAGGGAGAGGGAGAGGGAGGGAAATACTTGCCAGTTTCTTTCCCTCTATCTCACTTATTATTATTATTTTAAAGAAAAGGCACTGGGTTCCCAATACATGCCTTTCTTCCTTCTCCTCGATCCCTTAACCAAACTGGGATGGTTTTGTTCTTTGTGGTCCCGGGCCACTCCAGTCCACCCGCCCAGTTGTGCCTAAGATCTCATTCTGCGGGAACAAGGCAAAGCAACAGCCTCCTTCTCTCCTCTGCCCTCTTATTTCTCCCAGTTTAGTTTTGAACAGAGTCAGTAACATGAACCAGTGTTTCCTACCGGCCCATCACACCCCCAAAGCCATAGTCTGAGATGTGCTCCGTGGGGGACTGGAGGTCGTTCTTGGAGGAGGCCTTGTCGTCCAGCAGTGGCCCACTGCTGGCCTCACTGTCAGCCTTTTGGCTCAAGCTGTCAGAGAAGGCATCGTCCCTGGGGAGAAGAGAGACATGACTTGTAGGAGCCTTTATGCAGGGGACCCAGGGCACACAGGGCTCCTCTAGTGTCTGAGGAGCAGAGTCGACACACAACTGTGCCAGCTGTGTCCACAGCCAGGGGGAGCCACTCTCTCTGCTATGCATACCCACAGCCATACTGCTGAAGCTTCTCCAGCAGAACTTCTCCACGCCCAGCTCTCCTCTTCCCAAATCTTGCTTGTTTTTTTCTCCCAGGCTGTGCCCTAAACTAAGCCAGACTAAAAGCTGCAGGAGCGCTGGAGAAGTTGGAGGCGGTCGCTGCACACTGAACAAAGAGAATGCCAGCCCTGGGTCTCTGTGTGGCTCCAGAAGTAATGCAGGGCTAAGCAAGGGAGGAAAAGGTGACTCCCCCACCCACGCTGGAAAACAACTGTGAGGGGCTTGAGCTCCTAGGAGGCCCTGCCAGCCTCTTCTCACAGGCCCTTCTCCAGTGGCATGACCTGCCCTCCAGACCTGGGAACAGTGGTGGCCACTGAAGGCCCTTCACTACAGCATTCCTCTTAGCATTTGTCTGGCCTTGGCCTTTTCTTTGCCTTGGACCTTCTCCTCTCCCATAAAAACATAGATCCCCTTGCTATGAGGTTTACCTTGTAGCTGCTTCCATGATAACTCAGCTTCCCTGCACCTGACCAAAGTTTGCAGGGAATGTATGCACAAGAGGAAAGCTTTGGTGGCTCAAAGAGAATGAAAATGTAGACTTGCCAAGGACTAGGTGCTTGGGGTGTGGGACATTTTTAATCCTTAAAGTTATATGAGGACATACTTGTTTCTGCCCATCCTGTTGGAAGGCCCTGTCAGTGGAGAGAACAATGGGCAGAAAAGAGGTGGGTCAGCTAGGGGAAGACAGGATAGGGGATATGGCAAGATCCACTGAACACTATGAACCATAGTGAGGAGGGTCCAGGAGGCTGTCTGATGGATCAGGATGGCCAGCCAGGAGCACATGTCACTATGTGCTCTGAAGGATCTGCAATTTTAAGATTTGCTAAATGGACTGCTATTCAAAGAGGAGTGGGGTATAACCCAATCTTAGAGAACATCAAACCTATTATGCCAGCATATACAACCCCACACTCCCCTTCTACTATCACTGCAGACATCACCAATCTATTACTGCATCTTCACAGAAGGTCTCCAGTCCCCACTCACATGTCCTGTACAACTATGTACTGATGAGGGATGAGTCCATCCACGCCGTTGTGACGGCCCTCCCACCAGTCCTCTGAGGCACGGTGGTACAGGAGCAGTGAGGCCCCCTTCTTGAAGGACAGCTCACGTGGGGACCGCCCCACATAATCAAACTTGGCAATGGCTTCAATCTGCTCTACTTCTGGAAGGAAAACAAGGGAAAGAGCATCCACAAGTGAGTGCAAGGATAGCCCAAGAGGCTCACTGAGATGCCCTGCCTTCTATGGGCAGGACAGATGCCATGCTTGGTAAGAACATGTGCTGGGGATACCAGGGTTCTAGGTTCAGTTCTCCCCACTGTGTGACCTCAGGCCAGCTGTCTAACTTTTCAAGATGTCCATGGGAACAAACATGCCAGATTCTTATTTTCCATTGCCCCTATTGCTCTCGGCTTTTTAACATTCACTAAGAGTATATTTGAAGACATTTCTTTTTCTTCTATATCTTATCCTAAGTTCTAGTTCTGTTTTCCCATGAGCCCTTCCCTTCATTTCCCATACTTTTGGTTTTTCCTAAACTTTTTAGAGGTCAAAAAGATGTGCATGTACAAAATGTGACACATCATTTTTAAGGGTTCCAGAATCCTCAAGCTCATTGTAATGAACTGAATTTTGTCTCCCTCAACATTAAGAAGCCCTAATAACCACTGTGATTGTATTTGGAGATAGGGCCTCTAGTTCAATAGTTAAGGTTGAAGTGCTAGCGAATACGTTGTAGGACCCTAATCCAATGGGTCTGGTGTCCTTATAAGAAGATGAAGAGAAACACCAAAAGATGTCTCTCCTGCGTTGACAGAGGGGAGAGGCTGTGGACAGACACAATAAGAAGGCAGCTGTCTACAAGCAAGGAAGAGAGCCCTGCTCTCAAGGCAAGCCTGATACAGGACCTTGATCTTGGATTTCCAGTTCTCAGCTGACAGTAGCTGTCACAACCATGATTATAATTACTAATGGAGTTAGCTTGCTGGACAGGATCAGAAAAGAAATCTAGATGGCAGAGGTTTTAATGATATGTGTCAGACCATACAGCTGGTGATATTTGGGAGAGACATTTTGAGGAGCAGGGGTACTGTGTCTACTATTTATTTAACATGTGTTATAGTCTGTACCCTAAGAGGCATCCATACTTGCTTTAAAAATTTATATTTTAAGGCAACCACAAAGATATTTAATTATTAATTAATGTTTATTTGCAGTGCTAGAGATTGAACCCAAGCCTCTGCACATGATAGGCAAGGGTTCTCCCATTAGGCCACACCTTTGGGTCTTTTTTCTTTTAATTTTATTTTTCAGACGGGTTTCACTAAGTTACACAGTCTGGATTCAGATTTGTGATTCCCTTGCCTCAGTTTCCCAAGTAGTTGGGATTGCAGGCATCTATTACCATTTTTTAAAGAAAAAAAAGATAACAAAAACAAGCCTTTCTTTCCCCAGTCTACAGACAGCTTCCAAGTGCTGACCTCCTTGGGACTCTATCTGCTCTGTCCATCATGGATGATCTCGTCTCCAACCACCTACCTGTCCCTCACATAGTTAAGATTAGAATACCTGACTCTCTCACTTTTAATCTGTGTGATCTTAGCAATCTAGTTTTCCTTTCTAAGCCTCAGATAGATGAAATTATAAAGTGCAACAACTGAAATTTAAAAATTTACAAGAGGGACACAACAAAAGACTTGAATAGGTGGAAGAAAGAATTAGTGAACTTGAAGATATGTTGACTGAGATTATGCATGGTGCTGAATGGAGAAAAAAAGAATGAGGAGAAGTAAACACAGTTTCAGAGAAACTTGGGCACTACTAGGTATACTGTCATATATATAATGAATACCAAAAGTGAAAGAAGAGGCAATAAGAGTAGAAAAAAAAAATGAAGCAGCAATGGCTAAAATCTTCACAAGTTTACTAAAAAACACAGCCAGAAAACTCAACGAACTCCAAGTAGAATAAATGTAAGAGAACCACAAACAGACAAATCATAAAAATGATGTGAAATCAGATATAAGGATATAATCTTGACATGAGTAAGAGAAAAACAAACCTTCAGTAAGATTGACAGCTGATTTCTTGGTGGAAAATATGGATGCCAGAAGGTAGTGGAATATCATAATCAAAGTGCTTGAAGAAAATAATTGTCAGCCAAGAATCTAATATCTAGTAAAATTATCTTTCAAAAATTTAATGAAAGAATTTTCCAAGTTTAAAAAACCTGAGAAAATTTGTTACTATTAAAACCATCTTACAAAAATACTAAGAATCTTTCAGGCTGAACACAAGTGACCACCTATTATAATTTAAAAGCATACACACAAAAACAAAGAGTACTAATACATGTGATGAATAAAAATAAAGACATAATGTACTCAAACTTATAGGATGCGGCTAAAGTTATGCTTAGAGGGAAATTATAGCTATGAAATGTCTGTACTGAGAAAAGAATATTTCAAAGTAGTAATATGCACTTTTTCATTAAAATACTGAAAAAAGAAGTACAGACTAAACTTACAGCAGGCAAGAAGAATAGAAAAGAATTTAATGAAATAAAGAATAGAAAAACAGGGAATGCCAACAAAATCCAAATGTGGTTGTTTGAAAAGAAAGATTGATGAAAGTGACAAGCCTTTAACTAAGTAAACCAAGAAGCAAAGAGGAGGCTCAGATCAGAAAAGAAGGGTCTTCAGAGGGCATCTGTCCTGCCTTGGGGCCAGCATCTTTCCTCCACCAGCTACCATGCTCTGCAGTGTCAGGGCTCAGCTCTTTTTTTTTTTTTTTTGTGGTACTGGGGATCGAACTCAGGACCCTGCGCTTGCTAGGCAAGCGCTTATTCCACTGAGCTATATCCCCAGCCCCAATCAGTTGAATTTTTTTTTTTTGGGCAGTACTGGGGATTGAACTCAGGACCCTGCGCTTGCTAGGCAGGTGCTTATTCCACTGAGCTATATCCCCAGCCCTAAGCGTTTCTTTTTTTTTTTTTTTTTTGCAGTGCTGGGGATCGAACTCAGGACCCTGCGGTTGCTAGGCAAGCGCTTATTCCACTGAGCTATATCCCCAGCCCCAGGGCTCAGCTCTTAAACACCATCCCCTGTCAACAGAGAGTTGCTTTTCCCAGTGGAAGAGGAGAGGCTGAGAGAAAGAGGTGAAGGAAGGAGCTATGCACTGGTAGACCAAGGGAAGCAGGGAAAGGATCAGGGGCGGGGAAGAGGAGGAAAGAAAAAAGGAGAGGGAGAGGGAGAACGACAGAAGTGAGAGAAGAAAAACAAGAGGCCCAGAGAGACGCCAAGTGAGAGAAATCCAGAAATGGAAAGAGCAACAGGTGGAGAACGAGGAGAGAGAGGGAGGAGCACAGAGGGAGGAAGGAGGGAAAGGGGAGAAGGAAGCGCAAATCACTGAGAAGCAGGAGGCAGCTGCCCCCACACCCACAGGGAGGACTTCGCAGAATTTTTCTCAGTTTAGGACAGCTCCAGACTCTGGATTCTAACGAAACTGGACATCTGGATTTGCTTTCTGTACTTGTGACCCAATTTCCCCTCCAGCCCTAGTGATGAAATCATGCCTGGGTGTGCAACCCAAGGTAGTCTAAGGAAACACTGCCCCAAAGCCTTTCATGGAACCATTATGAAAATAAAGCTGCTTGCTATTGATACTTTTGGTAAAGATAATAGCAAAAGCCTGGAACTGCCACAGAGCACTCCACAGGGAGATTCTGTATGGGAACAAAACAGGCAGAGACGGAAGCAGGAGAGGGACTCCACGTCCTGACTATATCCTCTGTGCTCCAGAATCAAGCTGTGCTTGACATAGGCTCCCTCTGGGACTGCAGGTATGAGCTGAGTCCCTTTTGTGTTTAAATTCATCTGAGTTGGGGGTTCTGACATTAGTAACTAAAACAGTCCTACTGAAAAGAGAAAACCCATCAACTTTCCCTTTTTCCAGCCCATAAACTTAACCTGAGTACCTACACAGATTTCCTGATATGCTGGCCAACAAGAGACAGGGATGGTCCCACAGGAGAAACACAAAGACCAAGTAATAATAATCTTTGTGGTTTTTGTTCTTTGTCTTTTGGTGATGCTTGGATTGAACCACTGGGCCTTTTTACTCAACTACACCCCTAAACATTTTATTTTTTTATTTTTTTATTTTAAGTTTTGAGTGAGGGGCTCTTTAAGTCACTAAGTTGCTCAGACTGGGCTGGAACTGGTGATCTTCCTACCTTAGCCTCCCAGAGTGTTGGGATTGCAGGTGCTTGGCAGCCTAAGCAATGATTTTTTAAAGTAAACCTATAAGACAGGTGCAATGGTGCATACCTGTAATTGAGGCTACTTGGAAGGTTGAAGTAGAAGATTGTAAATCTGAATCCAGCCTGGGCAACTTAATGAGACCCTGATTCAAAATAAAAACTAAAAAGGCTTGGGGTATAGCTTGGTGGTAGAACATTCCTGGGTTCCATCTCCACTACTAAAAAACAAAAACAAAACATGGCATGAAGACAGGAAGCACACCCTCAGTCCATATCGGGCTATATGGTCACTACTGTGGCACTCTGTCACTTACCCAGCCTAAGTCCCTTCCTCTGTTAAAAGAATAAATGCAAAATAATATTTTACAGCTACATTAGCATAAGAACAAATACAATCCAGATGGAATATCATATTATTTATTCTGCATTTAGAAGAAATTAAGACATTTCAGTGGACCACTAAGATATTCTAGGCCAGCTCACTAAGTGGGTCGGCTGGCCAGAAACCACATCCCCTGACTGCTATCTGCGCAGTCCAGGGAATTTGGAGACAAACTGACTCTCTTTCCTTGTTTACAGGGGTGGCAGGATCAGCAGCTACCTCAGCACCCCCCAACACCAGTCTTTTCCCACACACTGTCCAAATCTTCACCATGGACTGCATGCTGGAGTAGCCCCTGCACTCTGGAGGCACCTGTCACCTGGCACTACCACTGCACCATGAGGAGATGGTGACAAGACCACCAATTTGTCAAGGTTTCATTACAGGCTGGGAAGTCCTTGAGGACCTGCCTCACTCATCACCATGTCTTGTGCCCAGCACAGATCCTCCAGGGGAGGGACAGTGGGTGCTTCCTACCTGAAACTCTTGTCCTTTAAAATTTATATGTGGGCTAGCAGGACACACGAGGGCAGATGCGGGCCTGGTGTGGAGAGCATGAGGACCTGGGGCATCAGGGACTGGGGCAGTGATGAGCGTAGTTCTCTGGGTCCCAGCTTCTTCTACAGAAGTGTTTTTTTTGGTACCGGGAATCGAACTCCTGACCTCAGGCTTGCCCACTTCTTCTGAAGGATGGCTGTGTATGTGTGGTGAGCTGGAGGCAGGAGGCCACGTGAGGGGGCCTGCAGGTAAGGTCCCTGGCCTGGGCTCCCCATACTCACCTTCATCACTAGTGTGAGGCTCCGTGCCATTGTCATGGTCAACTTCATCAATGGTTCCTGGCTCACTGTGTGGGCTGTCACTGCAAGGAAACACAGGGAAGGGACGTCATGATAGGGCTGGCTACCCTCACAGTGCCTTCAGCTTCCCACAGGCAGCAACCCAACCACCTCTGGGCTCACACCCAGAGCTGGCCCAGGGGCACATCTGTCTAACTTTCCATCTGACCTTCTAATCGGACACCATTTGGGCACCTCTCTCAGCTCCCTCCTGGCCCTAGAACTTGCTGGGCTACCTTCTCAGTGAAGATGGTCGGTGCTCTGGATGTGTCCCCCAAAGGCCATGTGTTGGAAGCTTTATCCCCAACACAACTAGGTTGGGAGGATGTTCTTCCCCCACTGATGGATTAATGTGGTTATCACAGCCGTGGGTTAGCTATACCAGAATAGGCTGTTACCAGAGCAAGTTTGACCCCATCCCGCTCACTCACTCTTGGCTTTTTTGCCTTCTGCTGTGCCATGGGATGATGCAGCACAGATGCTGGCACCACGTTCTTAGATTTCCAACTTCCAGAATTATGGCTCATACAAATTTCTGTTCACTTAAATTACTTAGCCTCAGGTACTCTGCTATGGAAACAGACAATAGACTTAGACAATGCTTGCACGTTCTATAGGATCTGGACAGTGATCAGGCCCCGTCATCAACCACCAGAAGGTCCACAGGTCAGAAAAGAAAGGAGCCTGGGGTTACTGTGAGTCATTTCACCTGGGCTGGCCTCACTTATCTCAGTGTGGTGGTCCCTGCCTTAACCCCAGCTGTGGGAGACGGAGACAAGAGGATCACAAGTTCAAGGCCAGCCTGGATAACTTAGTGAGATCCTATCTCAAAATAAAACATGGCTGGGGATGTAGCTCAGTGCAGAGGCCCTGGGTTTCATCCCCAGTTTGGGGGGCGGGCCTGCTCCCTCTGGGATGTGCACACAGGCCACCATGACATGCCCCAGGTGTGTTCTGGAATTATGTCACCTGCCACTCCAGGCTAGAATATGAACTTGCTGAGACCAAGTATTCACACAGTCAGTGGGTCAGGTTCACTGAGCCACTAAGGATCATAATGTATGCTGCTCTGCTAGGCAGGAGAGTGCCATGACTGGGGCGGGGCAAGGCCTATGACTGTACTGCTTACATGCCAGGAAGGGGGACAAGAAAACAGCCCACGAAAATAGACCAGTAAATAACACATTTGCAAGCTGAAGTAGCACTGTGCAGGAAATGGGAAGAGACCAGAGAGCAGAGGAAGACTACATAAAGCAGTCAGGAAAGGCTTCTCAGAGGAGGTGACTTTGTAGTGCCATTTAAAGAGATAGGGACTTTAGTATGAAAAGTTCTCCACTGCCCCCTGGATCAGGTCCAGACTCAACAGTGTCCAACCAGGGAGCCTTGTCCCTCCCACTGCTGTGCCACATATGGCACACCAGCCACACTGACACATTTGTACTTTTACTGAATTCTCCAAGCCTAGAACCTTCTCCTCCCACCCTTTACAGAGCTGGTTCCAATTGCCCTGCTGTCACCTTGGTCCCTAATTCCAAGCCCTTCCCAACCACCCCACTCCTGGAACCACTTGTGTCAGGCTCCATCACAGCTCCTTGCACCAGGATCCCATCCCCACTCCAGTACAGAATCTGGACCACAGCAGAGCCTTAAGGACCATTTGTCCAGTGAATGCATGCTGCCCACTGTGCTGAGCCTATAGCCAAATCTCTCATTTTGGCTTTGAAAACATTTCCAAAATTACCATGTAACTCATAATTTTCCAGTCTCATGGGAAGCAAATGGGACTGAGAAAAGCACTGTTATTGTATATGGCTCTTTGGTAAGATCTAAGGTCTGTGGGTCCCTTTAGTACAAACCTATTGAGCCAAGGAAAAAGAACTGGTATTGGCAAAAACTGAGAGAAGGCTCCCCTTTTATAGAAATGATACTTCTAACTTTGAATGCTTCTGTTACAGAGCAAGGACATCCTTGTTCCCAAAGTCCCCCAGTGAGGACAGAGCTGTGACCAGACCTCACACACTCCAGGTTTCCACGTGGGGAGGTGCATGTGCAGGGCAATGGAGCTGGAAAACCTCCCTTCTCTGAAACAGCTGCTTGCATCCACCCCCAGCACACAAATAACTGAGTTCAGGGGTGCTTTGCAGTCAAACCCTAATCCCCGCCGGGCATCTGGCTGGCGGTGGTGTGGATAAGACCTCAGTACACTGCTCAGTACTGTCCTGGGGTGGGAATTAAAAAGCAATGGTTACTCTTTGGCCAGCCCCTTTCACTTGGGTGTGTTGAATTTCATGTTTTCAGTGCATCTTTTATCCTGGAGTATTCTTTTTTTAACTAAAAAATTTAACTGACATACAAAAACATAAAATAGTACATATTTATGCAGTTATGTGCTGTTTCAATACATGTACCAATTCCACACTGTACGTATAATAGTTAAATCAGCGTAAATATACCCGATCTCCTAAACTTGTGCACATGTGCACGTGTGTGTGCACGCGTGCATGCATGCGTGTGTGTGTGTGTGGTGGTGCTGGGAATTGAAGGGACCTTATACATGCTAAGCACCTGCTCTGCCACTGAGCCCCACCCCAACTGCCGATCAGGGTTTGGTAAAAACACTCCTTTCTTCTAGCTTTCTGAAACATACCATACATTTTCATTACATATCATTATCCCACACCCTGCATTACATTTTAAAATATTTCCCTGTCTTCACACTTTTAGGTCATAGCCTAGGGGAGCCCTGACTTTGCACAGCTTCTAATGTGTTTGTCCTGAGACAGGGTGTTGGTAGAGGTAGCAGGTGCACAGGGCCACCCAACCAGTGACTGCTGCCTGGGGAGGACACTGAGAGAGGCCAGTCCACCCTGTCTTGAAGACTGACCTCTGGGGTGGGAGGGTACAGGGGTGGCCATGTCACTTTGGCTCATGAACTTTAGGGAGATTACTCGTCCCTCCACTTTCTGAGGTGGGCCTGCAGCACGCTTGGCTGGCAGCAGCATAACCTTGCTCCCCATATGATGGCCTCACCAAAAACCCAAACATTTCTCTGGCTTGCACTGGAACATTTGGGAAGAAGCTCTTTTTCTATTGAGGATACTCAAAAACAGGTTTTACAACTGCATGTTTTTTTTTTTTTTTTTTTTTTTTTGCGGTACTGGGGATCGAACTCAGGACCCTGCGCTTGCTAGGCAAGCGCTTATTCCACTGAGCTATATCCCCAGCCCCTCAAAAACAGGTTTTAAAGCTGGAGCTTCTGGCTACCTTCTCGCAAACCCAAAGGGAGAGACTGTGTGAGCGCAAGAAGGGAGAGCAGAGCCAAGGGATGAAGATGGAGGATCAAGTCCTAGATCTGTTCCACCTGAAGGATCCAGCTCCACCTGAAGATGGCCCCCAGCCTGACTTTCCAGTTAAGTCAACCACTAACATCAGGACAGGTCAGGCTTAGGACAGTCTGAATTGTATTTCTGTCCACTCTTACAAACACAGCTTCACTGATGTACCCATCTCTCACATAAGGCTGCTGTGAAGCTCAGATGAGAAAATGTACATGTGAGTGCAGGCTCGGAAGCAGTAAGAAAGCGAAAGGGCTTCTTGCTGTTGTTGTTTAACAACAATGACAAGGGTAATCATAACGTTCAGAGGAATGACATCTTACCAATACTCTTCCCCTCCAGCCATGCATTTTTCATATACGGGTCCTTCGAGTTCCCGGGGGCTGGGGAAGATGGCTTCATGATGGATGATGATGGTTTTGATGACTTCATTGACGTGTGCCTGGCAGGACACAGGGTCCTGCCCGTCAGGGATGTGCATGAGGGTGGGGCCGAAGCAGATGGCCAGGTTGTAGGGATCCATCATGTTCTCGTCGCTATACTGGGAGAGGCTAGGAGAGAGGAGGCACCCACACGTCACCTGGGAGAGGCAAATCATCCCTGGAGTTTCCTTCTGGGAGGAGGGGACTCTATCCAAGTCCAGGAGAGACTGCAAGAAGAGCCCTAGGAACTCCCTCCCAAAGCAGGCCAGGGTAGAGTCCAAAGGGGCCCGTGGCCAGGCACTCACTGGTTGAGGAAAGCAAAGAGGTATCTCATGACCACGATGACCACGCGGGGCAAGGTGATGAGGATTTGCTGGATCTGGTGCACCCTCTCGGCTGGGTTCTCCAGTTCTGTAACACAAAGGGGGTTTTTAGGGTGCCTTTTCTCCTCAGAGAGCAGAGTCCCACCTCAGCCTGGGTGGATCCTGCCCCCATCTCTGTTCTCAGTTCACAAGACCCAAATGTGATTCTGGCTTGACCAATCAGAGCATCAAATCCCCGGTCAGGCTTGGGGCTTGGTCTACTCAGAACCAGTCAAATTTGATCCTCAGAAGGGAGCAAGAGAAACCTACAGAGAGGTGCCTAGGACTTGGGCAGAGGGAAGTCTGAGCAGCTGGGAACTCCCAGGAAGGAGGATCCTGCCTAAGAGAAGTTGGCCCAGAGACAGAGGAAGGACACTTTCCTGCTGATGCTCAGGGTCTGAGTCCAGCCAGACCTAAATTATTTAAGTCCATGAACCCCCACATTCTCTTTTATGGGTTATTGCCGGTCTCTGTTTCTGTCATATGCACCTTGGGAGTCCCGACAGCACAGGCATGGGTTACTGAGCTAGTGGCTGCTCAGGAAAAGAACGGTGGATACACGACCAGCTATAGAGCTACCTCTCGGCCAGAAGGCTTGGCAGAGGCATAGGACCACCTCTGACCCCTGCTTCTGGCTCAGCCCTGGAGAGACAGGCACTGGTATGCTTCTGAGCTCCACTAGGGCTAAGGGCTTGGGAAGAAGAGACAAGTTCTCCTGGAGATGGAGATCTGGTGCTGCCAAAGCTCTAGAGGTCATCTGCAGGGCTGATGTGCAGAATAACACCAGTTTCTTTCCCCAGTAATGTTTTTGTGGCACAGACTCTCTGTGCAGCCTCCAAGTCCATCCTGCAAGCCTCACCCCCAGTTGCCACCCCTTTCCCAAGTGTCTGCAAATGATCTGGAGCAGTGCTTCTCCAGCAAAGGGCTCCTGACACATCGAAGTGCTTGCACACCAGTAGGGCATGCTCTGAGATGTCATGGTGACTGGAGGACAGTACTGGCACCTGGTATCCAAAGGCAGTTCTACAGGTCCTGAATCTGTAGGACACACAACAAGGGATCTCTCTGCCCTAAATTCCAAAAGTACCACAGAAGGGAACCCCACATTAGATGGCCTGTCTCCTCCATCATGTTCAGCAAAGGATGCCGCCACTCGCAGGCCTGTGCACACACGGGTCCCCCTCACTCAGTTTCATGACAGTCAGTCTATTATTACTCAAAGTCAGCTCCCTGGCCTCACGCCAGCCCCTCCATGTTCTTGGCTTCAAGCCCTCATGCCTGAGCACCAGTTCCTTTCCTATTAATGCCTTTTTTTCCTAAGTACATTTATTTAAAAAGGAAACTTTATACCACTCTGTTAATGGAAATGAGGGCCATTTTTCATAATTGGATGTTAACATAAAAATAGGTAAACAGCCCCCCACCCATGGGGATAAATTCCAAGACATGCTATGCATGTCTGAAACCACGGCTATCACAAACCTTGTGTGCATTGTGTATCTCTACACATTCCTACCTTTGGTAAAGTTTAATTCATAAATTAGGCACAGAAAGAGACTAACAATAACAATGATAAGATAGGATAATTACAATACTGTGCTGTAAAAATGTTATTTAAAACTTATGAGTTGCTTATTTCTGGCATTTTCTACTTAACATTTTCTAAATTCAGTGGACTGTGGGTAACAGAAACTTCTGGGAACTGAAGCCATAGACGGGGGTTGCACAATGAGGGCAAAACAATGTCACTAAGTTACAGGTGGGCATTGTCTACAGAAGTCTGGAGACCTTAGGCCTTCTCTGTTTAGAAGGGAGGTTGATGTGTGAGGGTTTCTCCTTGACATGATCACAGGATTGGGAGGAAACTGAGGAGTCTTTCTCAGGGTGTGATTCAAGTCAGGCAATGTCATGGCCCTGGAAGAAGTGACATCCTTGTTCACTAGGGCCCATGCACAGAAACAGGGTTACTGCAGGGTTCTGGAGACATTGGGCTGAGCAAGTGGCACAGGACTCAGACAGAACTGGGCCTGTGCAGCCTAGGAATTCTAAGACAGTGCAGAGCTTGAAGTAGATCTGGAAAAATGAGCAGCAGGTCATGACAAAGGTAGATGGGCACAGGAAAGGCCTTTCATACAAAGGAAGATGGACTCTCATGGCTAACGATGGAAGAGGAACACCCCCCCCCCGTCAATTTATTGTCACCACTTCCCTTGTCTGTTACCTTCCTGACCTGACCCCTAAACTGTTACAGTTCCCCATCCCCTAAAGAGGAAGGTTCTGGAACCCCTGCAAGTCATAATGGTCCCCTCTCTTGCTCTATCTTATTCTTCTAGCAGCTTGCCCATGCACTAGCTGGACACCCTCCTGCTGGTTCCCCGGTCTGAGTCTCCAACTCTTCCCAGGATTCCTGCATCTACCTGTCCTGCAAGATGTGCTCAGTAGAAACCAAGCCTCTCTCTGCATTTTCTCTGGGCTCCTTGTACTGGGCAGGGTGTTTGCCAAGCTGGGTAGTGCTCTGTCCATGAACCACATGGTCTCCACAACTGGGCACTGAGTTCTGAGGACAAGAGCCACATGTCTAATATCTCTCCTGTGCCTAGCAAGGTGATGAGTCCTCAAGGCAACCTCAACTCAGATCTGTCCTAGAAATGATCATTCCACCTGGGAAATACTTACTAATAGTAGATATCAAATCTTGAAACCTTTCCTTAGGAAAGAGTGGGTTTTCCAGTCCTCGGAAATACAGTTTTAAAACACCAGCAACTGAATTGATATCTCGCTCATTTTGATCATCCACAAGCGGGTCTTCACCTGAGAGTAAAAGGAGACGTTTAGAACAGGAGGCGGGGGTGCGCAGATGACAGAAGAGGTGACTGGGCCCGTCCTGAGATAGAGGAAAGACAGCTGCAAAAAGCCTCCCCAGGATATGATGTCCCTACCCCAAATGCAAAGTTCTTCCTGTTGAAAATATTCAAAGCTACAGAAAAGTACAGATTAACTAATGCACATCCATTGCACTTCACTTACCCTCATCTTGTACCTTTGCTTTCTTCCTTCCCTAGTGATGTTTATTGGGCCTCAAAGGTTGGAAGTAGTGATAGACATCACAACATATCACTGCAAAGTATTTCCACAAGCTTCTCCTGAGAACCAGGATATTTGCACATAACACAATAAGAGGCTTACACTAAGAAAATGGACAGTCATTCCGAACTACCATCTCACAGGTGGTCCACACCCAACCTCCCCAATTTTTGTACAATGTCTTTTACAAAATTCCCTTCAAAGTTGACCATCTGATCAACATTCACAGACCTCATCTGGTAGTTATGCCTCTTGAGCTCTTTTAAATATAAAATAGACTCTCATGGTTTTTTGTTTGCTTGTTTTTAACATTGACCCTTTTTGAAGCACCCAGGCCAGTTGTCCTGTTGAATTACCTCATATTCTCAATTTGTCTGTTTTCTCATGACTAAACTCAGGCTAAATATTTTTGGCAAGAAGCTAAATGTAGTTTCACCTGTAATTCAAGCATCTTGGAAGGCTAAGGCAGGAGGATCACCAATTAGAGCCCAGCCAGGTCAACTTCATAACTTAGTGAGAGCTTGTCTCATTAGGGGCCGGGGTGCTGGGTAGTAGTTCAGTGTGAAGGTCTTTGCTTCAGTCCCTATTACTAGAAAAACATTGTTCTTGGCAGGAATACTCCATGAGACTGAACACCTGACCTCATCCCACTGGAAAACATGCATGTCAACCTGCCCTGCTGCTGGGATACTAGGTGTGATCTATGGGTGATGGCAGGGTCCTCACAGTTCAAAGGCATTTATTTCCCTCTTTTATAATAAATCAGTGATCTGAGAAACGATGCTCTAGTATCCCAATGCTTTGAGACTGTTTGCTTGTCTCTGTGCTCAACATATTCCACCCAATGGTTTTAGCATCCAATGATGGTTTTTTTGCCCAAATTAATTGTCATGGGGGGATAAAATGTGATTTTTCTATTTCTGCCATTTCTTCTACTTTTTTACCTGGCATTCTTTTGCAAAGAAGAGCTTTCTCACTGCCCTTTGATCTCTTACCCCTTACTTGTTAACATCTTTATTGGCTTGCTTGTCATTTTAATTCCATGTATAATAGACCACTATCATCACTATTTCTTGGGAAACTTAAATTGTCCAGGAAGAGTGCTCTTTTATGTTCTTTTAATGGGATCTCCAGTGAATGTCATTTTCTGGGCAAAGGGTTTCCCCGGGTCACCACCTTTGCCATGGTTCCTATTTCAGCATGCTATTGATGGACCAGCAGGCAGGGCCTTGCACTTGCTAGGCTGGGCAGCTACACCTGAGCTATGTCCTGGGCCCCAGGCTCATGTTTTAAAGATTTGGTTCCCAGCTATTGGGAGGTGGTGGAACCATTAAGAGATGGGGCCTAGGGGGAGAAAGTTAGGTCCCTGGGGTGGTGCCTTCAGGGGAACACTGAATCCCAGCCTCTTCCTGTCTTTGCTTTGCTTTATGGCTGCCATAAGGTGAGCAACTATTTCTACTAACCCAAAATAAATCCAGCAGCAACTGTATACCTGTTTTTCCTACAGTGAAAATTTTTGCTTTTAAAAAACAGTAACAATTCGTTTATCTGACTTATCCTAGAATACGCATAACGGGTTTCAAAGTTGTTTTTTTTTTTTCCCGGTACCGGGGATCGAACTCAGGGCCTTAGTGCTTAGCGGGCAAGCACTTACACCACTGAGCTGTACCTCCAGCCCGGTTTCAAAGTTTTAATAAAATTATTACCACTAACAGTAAATTATTATGTAAAAGTTCAGATGTGTTTCAGGAACTTTTATTTTTTGTTTTTATTTAGGTTTTGTTTCTTAGATTGCATCCTGCTGAAAAGGTATAGGTAGAAGATGGAAAGTAAGCTGAGTGGGTAAGGTGCCTATAATCCCAGCACTCTAGGACCACAAGTTTGAGCTGAACCCGGGCCACTTAGTGACTTAGTGAGACCTTGTCTTAAAATAAAAAATAAAAATGGGTTTGTGATATAGTTTGATGTGAAGGCCCTGGGTCAATGACCAGTTTCACAAAGAACACCAACCACACCACCAAAACCAGAAAGTAGATCAGCAGTTGCCTATAGGCTTGGGCTGTGGTTCAGGAGATACAGGAAATGACCCCACATGGGTAGAAGCTTCTTTCAGGGATGGTAAAACATATGTGAAATTGGATGACAATGATGACTGTACAACCTGTAAATCTACTAGAAACCATTGAAATGTATACCTTAAAATGGGTGAGCCTGTGGTAAGTCAGTAAAGCTGTTAAAAATGTAGGCTCACAGCCCATGTTCAAAAGTTACTCTCTGTGGTTGTCAATTTGAGGCACAGTTGCCTTATTTCTATTGGTACTTGATTACAGGGGTTGAGTATTTTAGAAATCCTCATTTAAATTTAGAGTTTTGAAAATATAAAGCATTCGCATAGTCCAAAAGTCAAAACCAGACAGAAAGCTGCTCTGTGAGGAAGCATCCTTTCGTTCTTCTGCTTCACATGCAAACACTCTCATGAGTTTCTGGTTTGTCCTGTGTTCCTTCTGCATTTGTGATTCAACCAACAGCAGAAGGAAAACGTGCCAAAGAAAAAGTTGTGTCTGTACTTCTCATTAGACTTTTTTCTTGTAATAATTCCCTAAACAGAGCATAGCAATTATTTACACAGCATTGCCATTGCATTGTTAGTAATTGGGACTTTTAAACAGCGAGTGTTATTTTCAAAGTGGGTTTATTGTAGACAACATAGTTCAGTCTGGTTTTTAAACCCAATCTGACTATTCCTGTCTTCTGATTCCTGCCTACTAATTCCTGCATTTATACTACTGATATTCCAAGTGATTACTCATATAGTTGGATTAAGGTACAGTATTTGTTACTGTTTTCTATTTATTGCTGTTGTTCTTTGTTCCTGCTTTTGTCTTCTTTTTCTTCCAAATGTGGTTTGGTTTGAGCATTTCATATTTTCATATATCTCTTTCTTGGGCATGTAGTTATACTTCATGTTTTGTGGTTAACCTAGAGTTTGACGGCATGCATTTAGAACTAATCTACGCTCATATGAACATTATACTATTTCACGGATAGTGTAATTCATAATAAAACAATTAGAACTCCTCTCTCCCAGCTCTTTTATCACTGCTATCATTCATCTCACCTATATATAAGAACACAGACACACATGATGGGAATATGAATTAATTCACATAATTGAAACATCATACATCATTGCTATTATTATGAACAAACCATTATGTTAAGAATTGATCAGATAAGAATTGGAAAATAAAAGTTTTTATTTTATCTCAAAAAATGAAGTATATGGGAGAACTGCATAGATTCTATGCAAATACTACATCATGTTTTGTAAGAGACTTGAGCATCAGAGATTTGGGTATCTTGGGGTGGTGGTGGGATCCTCAAATCAATCCTTCACAGATGCCAAGGAACTTGCAGAGGGTTTCTGTTATTTCCCCTATTTCTTATATAAAATGTAATATAATTATACATAAACTTGCCTCTTCATTTAACAAGAAAATGAATTAATGTGAATAAATGAACCATGAGCACCTTAATTCACAGAGATCTTTCTTCTTTTAAATGACTGCAAAGTCTGTTTCCTGGACAGCCTTTAATTTCCTTGGCCAATCTTTGATGGCTCAATCCTCATAAACACTGCTGCAGGAAGTGTCCTTTGTGTGTGGAGGCATGGATCTGTGGCTGGATCCTAGCAGTAGGTTTTCTGTGTTGCTGGGAGAAGTACATGTGTGAGTTTGTGTGTGTGTGTGTGTGTGTGTGTGTGTGTGTGTGTGTTTAAAGAAACTATATGGACTTTTATTTTATTTATTTGTTTTGAGACAGGGTCTCACTATGAACACCAGGCCAGCCTTGAATTCATTATGCCCTTAAACTCATGGCAAATGTCCTGCCTAAGGCTCCCAACTGCTGGGATTACAAGCATTACATCACCATGCCCAGTTCTATGTATGGTTTTATCAGACAGAGAGCCACAGCCTGCTGCCCTGGGCTGCACCATGTTATCCTGCTACCAGCAACTTTATCACAAGATGTTGTCTGGCACATCTATGGTATGCTGACAACTAGAATGCAAAGTGGAATCTCAGGGGAAGAGCACTTTTCAATTTAGCTGAGGATGCCGAGCCTCCTTCCTTGGGGAGAGAAGGCAGCAGGGAGTGGTCAAATGCCTGGCGCCACACCATGGGCTTCTCCTCCTCCCAAGCAGCCCCAGACACCTGTGTAGGTTTGGTAAACAAGAAGAGCTGGAAACTCATACTTGGATCTCTTTACTCAAGAGAAAATGAATGTGTAACACTAGCAAGGGCTCTTCTGGTCCCAGTGTGCTTTTGTGTGAATTAGAGCAAGCCCCCCTTTCTTTCTGGATTAGAGATCATAGCTGACATAACAGAGCCATACTCGGCTCCTACCTGCCCTCTTGGCTGGGAACCCTTGCGGAGGGCCCAGCCTGAATCCCAACGTGTGACATCCTGACACAGTATTCCATAGGTTAATTTCTCAGACGTCCCCACCAAAGGTGAGCCTGTTTGCCCATAAGATTTCCTTGTGGGAAGAAAGAGAGAACACATTGAAAAACAATGGTCTGTACACACATAGCACTTCTCAAGTGAGAAGCACATCTGTGCATGTGATCTTTTGGAATCCTTACAACAGCATCACATGGCCCGAAGGGAGGCTCAGTTTCAGCACCACCCTCTCCTGAGGGAGAGATGAAGTGCCTGTAGGTAAAGCAGTGTGCCTGTGTTCACAGTTAAAAATAGATGCTGGTGGCTCCCAGTCGTCACAACATCTGAGAGGTATCCTCCTACCTGGAGCTGTCAACTCTGGTTGTCTGCCTGTCTGCATGCCCGCCTGCCTGCCTATCCATCCATCCATCCATCCGCCCATCCATCAGTCCATCAATCCATCAATTCATCCATCCACCTGTCTTGTTCGGCCATCCATTATCCATCCATCCGTTCACCCATCCATCCACTCAACCCTCTACTTTCTTTCCTGCTTTCTCTCCTTTACAGTAGAATCCCAACCTTCTTTGGTTTTTTCCTTTTCAAGAAAAAAATTTCTATAAAATCCCAGCATACCAAGCCAAGATGTCCTAGCTGAACTGGAGAGTGAAAGGTGTGCAAACCCTACCCCTTCACTCTCCCTGTGGCAGCCTGAGGAATGCGAAATCAGCACTCCTTCATACTCATGGCCTCAGGATTCAAAAACACATGTATATTTTTCTTGTAAGTATAACTAACACGCATGTAGATACACACACTCACACACACACGTATATGCACATGCATGCACAAACACCATCTGTTTTGGTTTTTTTTTTTTTGCCTCCCAGAAGGTGCCCAGTCCATAAATGGAGCCACCAAGACTTTCTGCCTCCTTGCCCAGGTCTCAACCTCTGCAGGCTGTACATTCTGGCCCTGGGAGGGAGCAGAGTCCTACAGTGGAAGATGCACTGGATAGCTTGTGTGAATGAAGACTTTATCCAGGAGGAGAGGAAAAGTGAAAGTTCCAGGCAAGTATGAGAGGAAGCTGTGTAGACACTGAGTTAGCCAATATCCTGAAGGTATGGCTCACTCTTCCCCACATCCCTTGGGCACTGCCAATGCTACATCACCAGGGCAGGTCTCAATGGCCACCAGCCTCCTCCTGCATATGACAGCCCCTCCCAGCAGGCTCCTTCTGAGGCAGGAGACAGAGCTGAGGAGAGTCTACCGAGTGTCAGACTTTACATGGTGCAGTGTTTAGGGTGGAGTTTCAACTTGTTTGGTTTTGGGATCCAGAGGCAAATCTAGGTGTATCTGGGTGCTTCACAGAGAGGTGGCCTTAGAGTCTGCATCTGGTCCACTGCCCCTTCTTCTCGAGCACGGCTTCCCTGTTCTGCTTCCTGGCCACCATGAGCTAAGCAGCTTTTCTCTGCCATACCCTTCCACCACCTTGTTCCTACCTTGGAGCCAGCTGACCACAGCCCAAATCCCCAGAAACCATGATCAAATTAACTTCTCCACCTTCAAACTGTGTCAGGTATTGTGTCCATCAATGAGACAGCTAACTAACACACACAGCATAACCTCAGTCTCACACCCAAAACCTGCACAAGCAAAAGGGCTGGTGCTCCTTCCTCTCACTTCCCCTTATGCTTGCATCTTCATCTACAAAGGGAGCAAAGAGAAGTTCATGGGGGACACAGACAGTTCAAGGTTGGATAGAGATGCTAAGTGTTGTCTTGGCTCTTTCAGCCTGTTTAAAATGCAGCATTACTTACAAACTTTAGAGACTCACATACTATTTCCTGTTTATTTACACAGCTTTCTCTTCCCTAGAAAGCACTGGAAAGTCTACTGCAAAAAGTCACCTCTCAGCAGTTGTAGTTCAAGGTGAGCATCCCTTATTTAAAATTCTTGGGACAAGAAGTACTTCAGATTTGGGGATTTTTGCATTTTGAAATATTTGAACATACAGAACACGGTATCTTTGGGAATGGGACTTGATACAAAATTCACTTGTGTTTCACATATACCTTATACAAGAATCACCTAAAGTACTTTTATATGATATTTTTAGTATAGCTGCATTTTGACTGTGATCTACACATGAGGCCAGGTATGGAATTTTTCATTTGTGTGTCATGTCAGTGCTGAAAGTATTTTTCATTCTAGAGCATTTTGGATTTCGGGTTTTCAGATTAGGGATGTTCAACTGGCAGTAGTGGGTTTCGCTGTTTTCAGGTGTCACAGTTTAGATGGAGACTGTCCCCAGGGTCTCATGTGCTCATAGGCAGGCCTTTGGGAAGGGACTGAACTGTGGGGGCAACACAGCTGAATGTGCTTTGGGAGTTGAGACCCGGCCACTGGGCGTGGCCTGGCAGGGTGTACCTTCCTCCCTGACCCCTTCCTTCTCTCTCTGCATCCCTGCTGCCATGAAGCAAGCAACCTCCTTCCTCCCAGGCCCTTCCAGCACGCCACCTCTGCACTAGGCCCACGCGACTGTGGACTGAAACCTTTAAAAACTGTGAGGCACAATAAACCTCTCTTTCTTTAAGCTGTGGGTGTTGGCTATTTTGTCCCAGTGACTAGGAAAGTGACTAAGACAGGGGAGAATGCAAAGGTGTTGGTATCTGCCAATTTCTACAGCATAAACACTCCAGCCATGGCTGGTTTCAAACTACAAGCAAAAAAATTCCAGAATGCCAAATCAAGAAGAGATATATGCAACCAGCTCTTGCAAACCCATGCCAGCCAAGGGCTCCCACACACCACTGGCCCCCAAAACATCCACCTTTCCTTCCCCGGTCACAAGTTTGAGATGGTTACTGCATACTCACCTCTCTCAAAGGAATTCTTGATGTCATTGACTTCCACCTGAGATCCTGGCACTCTGAAGATCCCCTGCTGCTGAAGTCCTAAGAAAGAAAGAAAGAAAGAAAGAAAGAAAGAAAGAAAGAAAGAAAGAAAGAAAGAAAGAAAGAAAGAAAGAAAGAAAAGAAAAAAGAAAAAAGAAAAAAGAAAAAAGAAAAAAGAAAAAAGAAAAAAGAAAAAAGAAAGAAAGAAAGAAAGAAAGAAAGAAAGAAAGAAAGAAAGAAAACAGTAAATGACGTTTGACTTTAACTCATCAGACCACTCGGAGTACCAGTGGCCCACCCAGCCTGTCTCTCCCTCCATCCTTTATAACTGAGAGGTTTCCAATGAAGGGCTCCTGGCAGAAACTCAAAAAACAACCTACATAGTGCACTCCAGCTGAGCAAGTACTGGACACATCTTGCTTTACAGGTCAGGTCTGGGGCCCCCTGCTTGAACTTGGAGCTGAAGGCTGCAAGATATTTATAAAGAGTGATCGAAAAATAGGATAAACACTTAAAATTAGAAAACTTATCACAGTAAGGGACAGATTGTTACAAATAATGGAATAAGTATATTTAAAGCGAGGAGGAGTATTTTTGTATTTTGAGGGGGATTAATGGCAGTGTGCCTTTTACTGTAATACATTTTTTATTAAGATATTCATCCTATTCTTAGAGCTACCCTCACTGATAAAATGTTTATGGCAATTTCTGTCAAATAAAATAGGATGGTGCGAGATCTACCTAAATCATCAGATCTGGCACCGTGCAACTTCTGATTCTTCCCCAAGGTCAAAATGACCACCAAAGGTAAAGATTTTGAATCGACTCAAGACACTAAGGCATCCACATTAGAGCAACTGAAGACAGGAAAGGGGACCTCCAAAGCTGCTTCAGAAAGTGACAAGGAAGATGATATTAAGTGTGTCCGAAGCAAGGAGGAGTATGTTGAGAGAAATTAATGGCACCGTCTTTTACCATAATAAATTTTTTAAAAATTTAAATATTTATAGTATTGGGCCAGGGATACAGCTCAGTGGCACAAGTCCTGCTTGGCGTGCACAAGGTCCTGGGTTCAATTCCCAGTACAAAAACAAAATGTACGGTATCTTGTGATCACAACAAAATAGCAACACTATGCCTTTCCCCTGCACAGGCACCCTCTTCTTTTGAAAAAAGACAGACTGTGGAGTGCATTCAGGCCTGGGAGTCAAGCTCTTTGGGGAAGATTCAGTTACAAAAGGAAAACGACCTCATTTTTTAAACATGTTTCTACACAGCCATAATAGAGAGGCCCTGATACCCGCACCCACCGCAAAAAGCTAACAGGGGCCCGTGCAGCTGGAGGGCACAGCAGCCTGCCTTGGGGCAAAGGCATCTAACTGGGGGCTCGGAGGCCTTTCCCTCAGTTTTTGTTAAAATAGGAAGTACTTACTCCAAAAATTCAGCATTCAGTCAAAACCAGTGTATTTAATAAACACTGTTTGTTTCTCTGGTTACATGATGCTGAATGTCTTCCTGCTCAGCCATGCTGCCCGCCTTTCCACTCTGGGCCTTTCCACCCACTCTCTGTTCTACATTCTCCCCACCTGGACTGCACAGCTCTCTGCCTCTACTCAAAGATCACCTCCTAGAGAAATCTTGTCCCACCCTGGCCAAAGCAGGACCTGCCTCCCAGAGCCATTGTCTATCTCCTTTCAGTGAGTTTCACTGTGTTATTGACAACTAAAATCATGTCACAGCCAGCCCTCTACATCCACGGCTCCCCATCTGTGGATTGGAGCCCTGGCTTGCTGAGCATACTCAGGAGAGGAAGCTGTATGTGAAAGGACATGTCCATCATGCCCTAAACAGTGCAGTATAACAACTGTTCTCATACCATTTCCGTGGTATCAGGTAGCCCAAGTCACCTAGATATAACTTAGGATCCATAAGGGGTCATCAGGGACTTGACCCCCATGCGTTCTGAAGGATGACTTGCTTATTTTTCTGTTTGCCTGTTTCCTTGCCCTTTAATCAGGAATTTCAACCACTGAGGACAAGTGTTGCACAGGTGTTATTCACACCCAAATTCCCATTGTCCAAACAGTCCCTGTTATTCACTCAATAAATACAGTTTTGGAGGAATAAGTAAGTGGATAAGCATGAACTATCTTCTGGGGATACTGTGGTTAACAAATTCCAGACACTATTTCCTTCATGTAACTCCCAACCTATTAGTGTTAAGTGATTGACTGCTTCTGGGCATAGAGGGGGCGAGAAAGGAACAGAAATAGTCCTTCCCATGCCTTCCCTGGGCCCTGGGTCTCTCACCACTGCTTTCCACGCCCTCCACCCAGCACACAGTCTGTAACGTAGCACCCAAAGCAGCAGCTGTTCCCTGGAGCATCTTTCCCACTGCCAGAAGCTCAGCAGTGACAGGGAGACTTCTACCATGGATGAGCATCTCATTTCCTGCAGAACTGCCCTGCACCTGCTCTGCAGAGCTGAGGACATGGACCCCAGAGGAAGCTTACCATACAAATTGATGTATCGGATGCAGCTCTCAACTACAAGCGGTATAGCTTGTCCTGAATCCTTAAGAAGAAAAAAAAAAGTGAGTTTTATTGGGCTTGGTAACAGAAAAAAGACACTGCAAACACAGATTTTTGTATCAAGCCAGAATATTAGTACTGTCAGATTAGTAGGAAAACAAGCAAGGAACTGCTAACCTTAAAGGCTCTATGAATAGATACAGTAGAGGTCTTCAGTTAAATGCAGAAGAAGGCATAGCTGTGATTATTTTAAAGAAATGCTCTGTCTTCCTAGTCAGCTATCTAGCACCCTGGGCTTGGGAGGCTGATGGGCATGTCTGGAGCTGGGAAGGGGACCGTGTGCTGTGGAGGGTGGGAGTTTGACTTGCAGACTGCCTCCCCCTCCACCCCACCCTAACTCAGCGCTCTTCTTCCAGTGCTTGGAGATACAAAGGGAAGTTCAGGGCTGTATCCCATCCCCATGGTGCCTGATGCCAAGACTAAGAAGAACACACCAAGAGACACGGGGCAGGCCCTCATGGTACTTTGACCTAAAAAGGGGAAGGTTACTTCTGCCTGTGCCAATATAGTGTAAGTATCCAGATAGTACACACTTTGTTGACCAGTAAACACCTGTGCCTGAGGGAAGTTTCCTTTTGGATTCCAGGATTGGTTGGCCTCTCCATTATTTCAGTCACTTAAGTAGCATAAAATAAAATCTGTGTTAAGCTCTTTTTTTTTTACTACTGACTGAATCCAGGGCCTTGAGCATGGTAAGCAAGTGATCTACTACGGAGCTACATCCCCAGCATCCCCCAACCCCCCTCTCCAGTGCTAGGGATTGAACTCTGGGCCTTCACACTGAATTACATCCACAGCAATTTTTTAAAATTTTGAGACAAAGTCTTACTAAATAGCTCAATTGCCCAGGTGGAATTTGAATTTATAATTCTCCTGCTTTAGCCTCTCAGAGTACTGGCATCTCCAGCTTCTTTTTTTTCCTACAAATTTTTTTTTTTAATTTTGAGACAGAGTCTCACTAAATTACCTGTCCTGGCCTTGAACTCACAATCCTCCTGCCTCAGTCTCCCAGCAGCTGAGATTATAGGCATGCACCATTATGCCTGGCTAAACTTTCTTAAAAGGACTGAATTAAATTACTAGCCTCTCCCAAAGGCGAGGGAACAATGAGGCACGT
Organism: Dinomys branickii; assembly: GCA_004027595.1. NCBI lineage: Eukaryota > Metazoa > Chordata > Mammalia > Rodentia > Dinomyidae > Dinomys > Dinomys branickii. The sequence goes on along the minus strand of PVLD010009423.1, from coordinate 2,916 downwards.
GTAATACACATCTGCAAGCCAGCAAGGATTTGGGGGTGTGCTTTGCTCATCCGCACCCCATCTGGAAATTCTGCCCTTGCTTAACTGCTGCTGGAGAGAGGAAAGGAGATGGGCCCATGGGCAACAGGCAAAGTTGCTTGCTCTGAGTGTCAGACCTAAAGACAGGCTCCATCCAGCTGCACAGGGCTCATGGGCCTTTCTAGTAAATACCTGGTTCCTGGTTCGAGCATTTCTTCTTCCTCTGACAACAAAAAATAAACAGGCAGCAGAGCAGGAGAAAAAAAAGAGATTATGCAGGAATAAGATCAGTTAGAGTAAGCAGATCCTTCAGAGTCCGTGAACGCTGAAATGCAATGGCAGCCAGTAAAGGTCCTGGGGAGCCTGGCAAGAAGCCTGGCCATGGGGAGGACCACCCTGAGCTCGGACTTCACAGATTTTGGAGCTGCCCCAGCCGGCCCCCCAGCAGGCTGCCTAACTTTACTCAGTGCCACACGAAGGGGCCTCTGGCAGCTCTTGTCAAAGGGAGTGGCTCTGTGTACTGCACTGGTCACATCTCCACCTCTAGCTGCTCCAAAACAAGAGGCTGCAGATCCCCCAGCCAGCAGGACCCCTAAGTAAGCCTGGTTGCCCATGGAAAGGAGAGAGATACTGAGTCACTCTAACATGGAGCCTGATATTCTTCTCAGAAAGTCCCACCCATGAAAAGTTCTCTCTACACACTCGCAGTTGTCAGTGCCCTCTGAAGGGGCCAGGATTCCGCCCAACTCCAAATCCCACACAGTTCCCTGTGTCGTCCCCCCCAACACTGGGCAGATCTTCCTGGGGTCCCCACTTGGCCTCAATTGCCTGCCTACCCCTAGACCTCACCAGGCCTGAGAGCCCCAGTGACAGGCCTGGGTGCAGGAGCTCAGAGCACCTCTGTGACCTCAGGGTGGACTGGAACCTCTGCCTTCACAAAAAGCCACCCAAGTTCAGGAGGTCTATCTGCTCATTCACAGTGAGCAGTGGGCTGGGTTCCAGGTGGGGAGCTAGGCTTCATCTGAGGCCAAACTGAGAAGCAGGTGGGCATGTGCCTTTCTTTCAGCCAGAGCCACCCGTTCTGTTCCCTCTGTCCTGCTCCCTGTAAGGCCCTGCTCACTGAGAGGTAGGCTAAGCCAACCAAGACCTAGAGCCCAGCAGCCTGCCTGAGCTCAAGGAGAAAGACTCCTGGGGTTCCTGATCAGGGCAAGAGGCAGACTCACATGTGTGTGCACTGTCCAGGATTCTAGACACATGGCCTATGTGCCCACTTCTGTCTCAGCACCAACTCAGGGATAGGAAATCCAAATTCTCATTTTACAGAGCAAGAGGAGGACTCTCTCCTGCTCCAGAGGTGGCCCCCTGGGCTTTGAAATGGACCCTTAGAATAAAAACAGTGACACCTTTTGTCTGAGAGGAGAAATACCAAGGATTTTGTAAGTGGCTGATGCAGGATGACTCCAAAGTCTGAGAAATTTATAAATCTAACTCCAATAACATGTATCTGTTATAATGAATTTCAGGATGCTTCCTGGTCCTGCTGAGCCATCATAATTATGGAGCCCTATATTATCATTTCACTGAAAAACTTTTCATTGGTGTGGTTTTTGTGAATTAGAGTATAAAATTAAATTCCACTCTCCACAGCTGAAGGAGTGAATCTACTGTGTTGACTTTCCATTGCCCAAGAGCTAACAATCCTTTGAAGAAAACTGTTGCCTGCACCCTGGTGCGCCTGAGTTCCCAGTGTGAGTTGTCCCACTTCTCTGATTGTAGGTGACGACAGTCTTTGTCCCAGCCATGCCATGCTCTGGTGTGTCCTCTCCCAAGGCCGTGCACCAACTCCAGCCTGCTGCCACTGCTCAGGGGCCCGGGGCTGTTCCTCTTCAAAGGCCCTTTTCAGAGCCAGTTGACCAGGGCCCCTGCAGTGGGTTCCTTTTGCCCTTTTGTGCCTTCACTGGGTCCACAAGGCCAAGCTTTGGAGAGAGCATTTTATTCCAAAGACTAAGGTGCCTGCCCATTCACACACAAAATTGGTATCAGTTGGCACCAATGATGAAGTCCATACAAGAGGCTCTGAGGAAGACTGGGCCAAAGAGCAGCTGCAGCAGTGGTGACAGATCCAGAACGAAGAGGCCCCCGGGGGCTGCTTCCTGAGCACAACTCGAGCACCTGTGCTTGCAGACGCTGTGACACGTTGATGGGGAGCAAAGAGCGGTCAATTCCCAGTCATGCCATATGCAGAACCTCTCTACTGAGAGAATGCAGAATTCCACAAAACACTTGACTTTCAAATATTTCAGGTTACAGACAATTCCTTCTGAGTCTCCTGACTGATCACTCACTTCCAAAGCAGGGATGGAGTCTCAGTCACTGAGCCTTTGCTCCCTCTGTCCTTCCTGTCATAGCTTTTGTGTGTCCTGTTCTTCCAAGGATCACTGAGCCTCCTCCTAAGGTCCTCCTAAAGTGTCCTGCCCCTGCTCAATTCCGGGAGAATTTGCTCCTGCAGAAGCAATGTGCATGGTGCTCAGCCTATCTGCCTACACTGCCTGCTTCTTTGCCAGAGACCTCCCAGGCTCTGTTCTAGGCTCTTAAAAAAAAAAAAACTTAAGTATTTTAATCAATTAATATATCTGTTTTAAACAGGAAAATAAATTTAAGACAACCCACTAGAACAAAGTAAAGGATTACTCTATTATGATAAGCTATGAACAAATCAAAACCATTTACAACCACACTGAAGTCCAGCCCTGGACTGTGTCTGTTTTAAACCCCCACCCAATAAGTGTTTCAAAGATGACCCACATCCCTTCAAAGGCTCCTTGAGGGCCAGAATCAGTAGCTAGCGTCTTTCTTCTAAGCATGTGGCTCCTTCAGGCCATGGAAAAGTGAGAAGAA